>OZ025243.1:8788864-8833864 GCA_964019155.1 Osedax fenrisi
GGTTATGTCTTACAAATACGCTATATATAGTTTATAGAGAATTCTCTTAAGTAACGCCAGTATAATAACAATTTATTGTAAACAATTACGGAAATTAATTAGTATTAAATACTATATTAAGATTTAAAATATATTATATATATATAAATATATACAATATATAGTTTATATAACTATATAAATCTATATATATATATATATATAAATAAATATATATATATATATATATATATATATATATATATGTACATGTGAATATAAAATTTAAGTTAATATAAAAGGACAAGTAGATAAGAAGTCTAAACGCCTCCAATTATAGTTCACGTGTTTGATACTTACCTGTCAATCACTGATGAAAGCGATCATATCGGCAGTGTCGCGTTTCTGCGATCCGTAAACGGCCTCATAATCAATGAAACATGCAAGAGTTATTTCGATAATGTGATATGGATTTATTCAATTGTAGAGGTGTTTGTTTGCGATCGGAATTCTAATTAATAAAACATATTACAAGAAAAACTGAGATTAATACCTCCTCGATAATAACAGTACATAATCAGCGAAAGATTTATATTTATGTAACTGAAGTAGTATTATATATATAATTATATTACCATTTCAGTTGTATACACATTATAGTGAGAATGTCACCGTATTGTGTATATGTATAACATATATATATATATATATATATATATATATATATATATATATATTATAGAATATATATATATATATAGAAATGCAACACCGGGGTAAAAACTAGAATCTCAGTTTATTGAGGAGATATTCCATAGTGAACCATTTTGACATGAACCATAGTGACAAGTCTTTAAAAGTATAAATAAAAAATTAAAATAAATAAATAAATATAGAGAAATATAGTCAGAGGGTAATATATATTCCTGTTTCTCAGTAAATATACTGAGATAAGTATTTACATAATTTTAAATATAATTATAAATATAATCATATAGTTTTCTAAATAAAACTATTTATTAATATCTATATAATTAAACTAATAAGTTGCTTGGAAAAATCTTTATATTAATAATCGTTTAAAAAATAATTCTAAAAATAAAGCAAAATTCAAATCTAAATTCAAAAACTAAACATCAGGGAAGATACGATCATACGATTGAATATATATTTAAATATGAATATAAATTGTAATGTATAGGTTGTGATCAGAAAGATGATTTATTTAATAATTTACGGTTTTCTTATGTATATATATAGTAAACATAATTAAATGTGTTATGTATATATAAGTATATTAACATATTGTCCCTGAATAAAGTTAGGGTTTTAGTTTTCTGGCACATTCTATGGTTATATATCATAAGTGGTATTAAACCTTTGAGGATTATTAAGAAGATCATAGGGTTTATATTGATTATTTCACGTTAATGTTATTTTAGTATTATAGTTAAACTTTTATTATTTTAAAATTGTAATAAATGCATTTCCACAATTTTTGTAAAATATGTAGCATACGTTATATATTAATATACATTTACACATAATTGTGTATTATGTTTTAATAATTAAATAGGATTATAATACTTTTGGAAACAAGTTGATAACTTTAATATATATATATATATATATATATATATTTAGATTATAGTGTCGTGTAATCGTTACTTGTTGTATTTATAAATAGCATAATGGACATATCTGTTTAACCATTCACTCTATATATATATATACATCGGACTATTTGTATTTAAATAAGATACATATTTCAATAAATAAATCACGATTATTTTACTAAAACAGTTATATTTATACAGTTCTATAATACTAGTATACTATAGTATATACTATATACTATATATAGTATATTAGTAATATACATATACATGCATTATCACACGATGTGTGTACAATGAGTGTACAACTGTGTGTACGTTATCGATATGTCCATATATGGTAATACGTGTGGTAAGACGGTACAGTTACATGTATACGTGTCCCCTATACCAAAGCCCCTGCGATGTAGGTCCTACAGTGGGCTTGCTTATAATGATGACTCATTCCCACACGAGAGTGACACGTTACTACTTGTATACTGGGATGACTATTTACATTATAGATATCCGCATCTCTTGTTACGTTACTTTATTTCCTATTACTATATATATATTTGTGTGTGTGTAATTTTTCATCTGTGTATGTATAAGTACTGTATATATAGGGGAAAGTCTCCGATTACCGACCCCTGAATGATTAGTTGTAATAACTTATTCAATATTAAATATATTTATTTGAAATTTTGTAATTTGAGTAATATTTTGGCAATGAATAATGTGGCAATTTTAAATTGTTGATATAATTATATTTACAAGAATAAACATGGGAGTCGGTAATCGGATACATGTGCCTAATACCGACCCCCTTCCCCTAAAATAATCGTGGTATAAATAATTGTAATATTATAATATCCAATAAAAATAGTAGATATACATAACTATAATTAATTATAACATGACGTAATTTATTTTTTATTGAATTTATGTTTTAATAATAATATTAAATTTAAATTTAAACTTTATAGTAATTATATTAAAATAGTATATATTATTATTTAGTATTTATTTATTAATCAATATGTATGTAAATAACTGGAATCATGAATCCTAAATCTATGTCAATGATACACAAACAAGTTATAACATAATTTAAAGTAAAATACGGATCTATTTTGATTGGATATTATAAATCACATGGGGTCGGTATTAGGGTAATTTAGGGGGTCGGTAATAGGAAAATCATATGGGTTGCTATAATTAAGATATATTGGTTAATAGTTATTCAAATTAAATTATTTTTATAATAATTATAAACATTTTATTGATCTACAATATTATGCACAACATTAAGTTTTCTTTTAATTAATAAAGTATTTACAATGATTTAAAAAGAGTTATTATTCAAATATTTAAAAAGTAAAAACAGAATATTACATTTTATCAAATAACAATTGTAGGATTAAATATTTTTTAAACAAAATAATTATTCATATTTATCATTAAATTACTAACAGTTAATGTATATATAATTTTTTGATAACTCTTATATTTACTTAGATACGTGAGGGGGTCGGCATTAGGAGGGGGTCGATAATCGGGGACTTTCCCCTATTATATTATAGGTATATTCCTATATATTTCCTATATATTTTCTATATATTTCCTATATATAGGAAATATATATATATATATATATATATATATATATATATATATGTATATATATATATATATGTATATATATGTATATATATATATACATGCAAACAATACTTAACAACAACAACATTAATACAAATTTCATGAAATATAAATAAAACGTTATCTTTAATGACATTTCACTATAGTCTCCGATAACACAAATATCATATAGTTAAAATATATAGTTAAAATATAATGTTATAATAATATAAGTATACAAATAATCAGTATATATTGTATGTATATATATACATTATGTATTTTATTTACTATTTATATTAATGTTGAGTACTTTTTGTATTCCTATTTTTATTATTATTAGTTATATTATTTTCGTTTATGATCAGTTATATTGTTTTTTTTTTTACTTTAGACGCTTGATTGCTATGGCACAAAGAGTCTTTAATTAAAAGAGTCTTTACTATCAGTATAGTATGTACTATATGTCGGTAGTTTTATTAAATAAATTCATAATCTATATGTAAATCAACTAGATGATATAGATATAGTATCACGAATACTATAGTATCACGATAACTATAGTATCGTGTATGATAATTAACTTATCTATAGATACAATACATATATGTATTATAGTATGCACTGATACACATTATAGTATCAATAATACGATTCGACGACAGGAAATACCGTATATATACCGTCGCACGTGAATAGTGAATGGGGGTAGTGAATGGGGTAGTGAATGGGGGGTAGTGAATGGGGTAGTGAATGGGGGGTAGTGAATGGGGTAGTGAATGGGGTAGTGAATGGGGGGTAGTGAATGGGGTAGTGAATGGGGGCAGTGTGCATTTATTAAACATTTGTTATAGAGATAAAATCTTGTCTCGAACTATTCCGTTTAGTAGTATGTTTAGCACGTTAAGTGAATATTGTCAAAGTGTATAGAAGGCCTGTATTGACATGTGTACCCCAATAGTATTATTATGTGCGATATCAATATATATATATATATATATATATATATATATATGTTGGTATATTACTTTAAGTATAATTAAAGTACCTCTCTATGTATACTGTAGGGCATGCGAATGTTAATAGTTATTATTAATGGGTCAAAGTTCGTGTATTAAATAGATCAATAACTACATTTATCTATTTAGTAATGTACATACATAAACCGAGATGAGAAAATATATACATATTAGGATAAATAAATTAGTAGCGAAATTAATTTATATTAAAAATTACTATAATAAAACAACTAAAGTGCTGTTGTCGATTTGTATACAAATATCTATATATAGATATTTCAAAAAGATTCCTTTGTAAATCTAATGTGACATCTAATGGAAGCATATGAAAGAAATCTCTGTAAATAAATCTTCATGAGAAACTATATCATAAGCAATATTGTTAAGTATATTTCATACAAAAGTTATTTAAAATTGATAATTAATATTGCTTGTTTGTAACTTAAGGGTAGAAATGGTAGAAATTTTTGTAATTGTAAACAGAAGGGATGAACTTTATAGAAACTAGATAATAAATACAATATAGATCATATGCATATTATATAATTTATTATATAATGTGAAGATATATTAAACAAAAATAGCTAAATTCGTCCATATATATATTACTAAAAATAGAAATATTATTTTTACATTATTTCTAGGTATCTAGTATTACAATATTATAGTTTTCAAATAATATATTCAAATTATATGCTATATATTATTTGAAATAATCTTAAAAAACATATATTTTTGTTATACAATTGTTGTAAATAAAATGTAAATATATAAAAATAATTTCATATATAATATTTGATTTATTTAATATATAAATGATTTTTATATAAATCTTGTATTACCTATATATTAATTATACTTTAATATATAGTAGTATATATTCTTTAATTGTCTCTATCAATTTTAAAATATCATTTACATCATAATACAATGTACACATATTTGATATAATTTAATATATGTATATCATTTCCCCAATAGTTGCAGACGACATTTTTTATTTCCGAAAGCAAAGAGTCTGGTTATTTAGCAATAATCGTCTGGTGGAGAGGTATCCGACTTCTATTGTCGGTGTATTAGATGGAGGTCCACAGAGAATAGATGCAAGTGTATATTCTCCTAAGACTGGAAACGTTTACTTCTTTAGAAGTTAGTTATTCGTTTATTCCGTGTATAATTACAATACAATTTATTTCTCACACATATATAAAATAGTTTATACGTGTATTTAAAAATGATATTAAATACGTCCGTTTTTTTCTCGTTTTAATCAATTATATATATATAATTATACGTAATCGTTATATAAATACACAACAATGGGTGGTTCGTATAAAAACAATAATTAATAATCACTTATATGTTTATAAATAAGTATACTAACCTAATGAATGCGCCTAATTGAACGCGATAAGATCACGTGGCGTGCGTCATTGTCACGTGACGTGCGTGACTAATTATATGCGGGTCCAGTAACTCTAGGTACCAGTGCACCTAAGCATATTACAGTACGGGTTATGTAGTCTTTAACTAGTAGGTCACCAAATAATACCCCTCCCTGATTCATTACGTAACCCACACACTCACAGACACTAAGGTATTCAGATATAAGTACGATTCGCTGAACTCGGTTTTCTACGACCTCAAAACCATAACCAAGTTCCGCCGTAATAGGAGATACCCTAAACCTATCGACTACGCTTTCATGGGCACTCGACACGAGATATACCTGGTTAAGGTAGGTCTATAGCTGATACCAACTATATATATATGTACTGCCTGTGTGGCTCAGTTGGCTAAGGCGTTAGACACGCAAGCAGTAGGACACGGGTTCGAGCCTCGTCCGGATCATTAAAATAGGTATTGAAATAAAGCTTAGAAGTGACCTTATATAATTGCGTATAAATAAATGATCGGCTCTCGTGAAAACCATGGATGCCTATTAACATGATACCGGATTCGAAGGGATATTATAACCATATATGGTTATAAGTGAACAATTATTCATGGATGAGATGAAAGAACTCCACGAATATAAATTATATAAAGTATGTAGCTAGGGATGATGCCATAGTAGAACTATGATACCAATACGCGAATAGTGTAGTATATACATACTGAGGATATCATATAGATTGAATAATTAGATTAACTTTGTAATAGTAACCCAATAATCATATATATATATATATATATATATATATATATTTATATATGTTAGGGTAGGGGTACATGTGTTTATGTATCCAAAACTTAAATTAAAATAAATATATGCGATATAATAACTATGATTATTAGACATAAAGTACAACTAAAATATTACTCCTGGTATTATAGTTTTCTTTTGAATATTATAATTATTTATCAAATATTAATATATATATATATATATATATATATATATATATATATATATATATCACTAACTCCACACCTGCGCATGTATATATGTATTAACGGTATTACTAATATATATATATATATATATATATATATATATATATAATTATTTGATCTCCATATATATTAGACAATTTTACAATAAACTTAAAATATAATATTAATTAATTAGCGATGCATCTATTTATTTACATCATTGAAACTATAGTTATGCGATGTGAACTTTCCTTACATAACATCTATAGAATAGAAAAACCAGGAATGGAATTCAATGGCGTTATTGGAAAATTACCGAAAAGAAAATGGAATTCAATAATAACGTATATCGTCTGGCGAACATATTTCCGATGTCAAAGAACTTAGAAGCGAGCGCCGCCTATCGTATGCCTGGGGGTAAACGAGTGGTTTTGTTCTCTAAAAACAAGTTAGTCGTTCTGTATATTATATATAATAATAACACGTATACCCAATGATAGTTATACCGATGGCAGTTATATCAATATTATTTAGAGTAGGTAATTAAAGTAAACCTATGTGTAATCGATATTTATTACTTTTCCAATTAATTTATTTAGACTTAATATATATAGCGATATTTACCAACATTAATTATATAGGTCTATATATACTTTTTTATATATATACTCCACTATATATATATATATATATATATATATATATATATAGAATTTGCTTTCGGGGGCAACTTTAAATATGGTTTCCATAAAATAGTAAAATGTATATATATATATTATAGTAGAAAGACCTATTTAATTTAAATGAATTACATTTGCGAAATCATGAAAAGATAATAATTATAATATATATGTTTTATAAACAAAATGATTGAAAATACATATTATATTATTATGTATTATATAGGTACCCAGGTAGGAACCCATAGGTAACTAGGTACAATCATTATATATTTATTTGCGAAAGTAACTCTTAATTCACAAATATCGATGCAATTGTATACTTCTATCTAATTATCATCAATGCCACTTATTTTAATATTTCTTATAATATGGACGAGTGCAAATAAGTGTTTATTGACTTTTGTTTGCAAACAAATCTGTCACGTGATGTTATTGATAACGATATTATTAATAGCATATACGCATCATAGATTATAAATATGGAAAATGTATTTTCCATAAGAAATAATAAATTCGTATAATTCTAATGACGTTTTAATATCTATTCTATCTTATAATAATATTCTGCAGTAAAGTAGTATTTATTTAATTTATTTTCAAAAATATATTAACATATTAATATTATAATTGTTAACACTTTGAAGTAGGTATACCTACTATATTATTATAGTACATACACTGTTTACCTTAACAATTCAATAAATCACCAACATCAAATAATATTCCAAATCTATTATTTAATTTATGTAAGGGGATATCAATATATACCAATATCCTATATTATTGAATTGAACGATAATTTTAATTGTATATTGTATTCCGATATGACCTAGTGACTATATTCTAGTCAATATAAATACTATAATTGTTGATACATATGTTATGTCCATACCAATACGAGTTCATAATTTTGATTATCTCCTTCCACCACTTTACTTCTTGTTGGCATACTTTCAGTTGTAATATATAATGTAATTCATATATTATTTGCATTCAAAATTACCTTTCCTGTTATAATACTTCGATTCTCTTAAAAATATGTTCTTAATTATTAATGTCATTTCATGCGTCCAATAAATGCCATTCATGTCCTTATCTTGCGAACGTTTCTGAGAAGTGTGGGAATTATATTAATCATCAATAAATCATTTATATTAAATTTAAATGTAATTAAAAATATACAATAATATATATATTGGCTATACTTCATAATAGTAATAATTAATTAAATTTAATAATTGAATACATAAAATACAATTATAATTCACCAACAGATAAGTATTTGTTTACGACAATATCAATTACGAAATATTACACAATAACAATTCGGTAACGCAATACTTTATTTATCTCCATTAGTAGAGTTATATATAGCACCTTGTAATGCATAGTAATGCATCCATGCTATTTATCATTTGTTTATGATAAACCCGTAACATAAGGATAATTCAATTATTTAAAATATGTAATCAGCGATGAATCATTCCGCAGCCGGGCAAGGATGATTCATTACTAACAATTCGTAGTTTAACGTAGAGACATTTCAAACAATTAGTATCAAGTTCGGATGACTAATAACTAGTATTGCGTAATTGTTATTGCGGATTATATTCATGTTTGTTAACATTATATATATTGTTAGATAACTATAATCGCAGGTTATTAGTTATGTTAATTTTCCGTCGTCTATGGAAAGTATATTTCCCTCCATACTCCATATATAGATAGTATTACATTTTTAGGTTATAAGTGCTTATAACTGTATGCATATTAGGAAGAAATGTAATATATATATATATATATATATATATATTATATATATATATATATATATATTATATATATAAGGGACGACAACAATAAATTATATATGTGACATATTTGATATATATATCAAATATATATATATATAATTATTGAGAATTTATTTCACATTAAATCGATATCTCTATCGCTATCGGCAAGTCAGTGCAGTACGTGTGACAGCTATAATAGGCTTGATGTTCAGTACACACACACACGTGTGTGTCATGCGTGATAATTATAGTACTTTATAACCTACATATAACCTACTGATAATCTACCGATAGCCTAATGTAATTACTTGCGATAATATTAAGTGTATGTACGTAGTAGTGGTGCTGTAGTTGTGCTGTAGTTGCGCTGTAGTTGCCCCCTTTTAGTACTCGGATACTACCACTGTACAATGTACAGTGTACAATGTACAGTGTACAATGTACAGTGTACAATGTACATGGTACAGTGTACATGTATACTGTACTCTACCTATAGATGATATTTGCATATTTATACACCAATAAATATAAATATAACTTTAACGCGAATACCATATCGACAGATTCCTGTACATCACCGATGAAAGAATCTCGCATCTCAAACGAATATTCACTAAACGGAAGTACCCTCAATTATGTAAATAACTATGTTACCCTAGCTGAGTAAAGCTATCCAACTGTATTATATTTTATATACGTGGGTATATATATATTTTTATACATTATTTTGTTATTTTTAATTTTATCCTTATGTATATATGCATAGATACAATTATTTTTATATTTATTTTATATATTTTTATATTTTTAATATTCAAAATGATATTTATATATTGAAATATGACTAGTATTACATAATATGTTATTATATATGTATTGTATATGCTTTTATAATTATTTTTATAATTATTAAAATTATTGACATTTTAAAAATAATATTTAATTTTTAATTATTTCCATAAATATGATAAATATCCATAGGCATATGGGTAATGCCACTTTATAATAATAGAGTTAAGCATATACGTATACGATATCATTGTACGATGTCCTACATGATGTCCTTATACATATTTATTACTGGTACGAGAATCCGTTCATAGGAAACCTCCATTTGGAATTCCTTAACTTATCAATCTAATGTACGTTATAAGTTACTTATAACACGTATATATTTATTGGAAGAGTTTTCTTCATAATATATCACTTTTAAGAGTGTATATATAGCTCTTTATAGACTATGTATATATATATATAGTGGTGGTGGTCTTGCACTGGTATATTCATCTAGTCTTTAGAACTGGTCTCTTCATATGAAATGTTGATCTTCAATCTCAGATTTTCATCTTATACAATACATATTTTTCTTATTTACCGTCCTCCTTCTTCTAGCATCACTGCATTTTTCGATGACCTTACGTATATTTTTGAATCTATCTCTTATCTCATATAAAAATTATTCTTGGTGATTTCCATATACAATATAATTCTTCTAATACTCCTGCATCATCTTTAAAACGTCTTCTTTATGAGTTCTCTCTAACGCAAATATACATTTCCCCACTAACACTAAAGGGGGGTTCACACCGAGTTTTCATCGGCAATTATCGAGCAAGTTTCATCGGCGAAATTGTCATAGAGAGAAAATGTTCCATTTATTTTCCACACCTATCGGCAATTTTTTAGCACGAACAAACTCCATTTTCCACACGCCCACTAGGCAAAATGCGAGCAATTTCTTTGTTTTATTGTTTATTTATAAAAAATAAAATGTCAGATATTGTAATTTCAGAAATTATAAACCTAATAAGGGAAAAACCTATACTCTGGAATTCAACACTTAATGACTACAAGAATAGATACAAGAGGGAGGTCGAGTTCGAAGATATAGCGAGGAAAGTTAATCTAAGTAGTTAGTATTATAACTTTTGTATACGTTTTTAAAATATAATTTGACATTTATATAAATGTATTATTTATATTTAAATTAATATTTATATAAATAAAGTTTATATAATGTTACTTTAGTATAAATATAATATATATATATATAGTTGATACATAATTTATAGCATACTATATACATAATTAGAATAAAATAGGATTATTAATAAGTATTATAGTTATTATAATAATAATAATAATCATGATTATTAAAATACATTATTTTGTAATTAAACATTCGATTACAACATAATTTATACAATTTGTATGTATTTTTTTATTAATATATATATAATTAAATATTTATATAATTATGTGCATACATATAAATAGATTATATAATTTATAAATATTAATTAGATCGTGAATTTTGTTTATTAATAATTTGATTATGAAAATACATTATTCGATTACAACACAATTTATACAATTTGTATGTATTTTTTTAAGAATATATATATAATTAAATATTTATATAATTATGTGCATACATATAAATAGATTATATAATTTATCAATATTAATTAGATCGTGAATTTTGTTTATTAATAATTTGATTATGAAAATACATTATTCGATTACAACACACTTTATACAATTTGTATGTATTTTTTTAAGAATATATATATAATTAAATATTTATATAATTATGTGATTGTATGAAATGATGTAACGTGACAGTACATTGTACTGGAAGGTGATAGCAAGATATATTGGAACGTGATTGTACGAAATGATGTAACTTGATAGTGCGAAATGATGTAACGTGACAGTACATTGTACTGGGAGGTGATAGCAAGATATATTGGAACGTGATTGTACGAAATGATGTAACTTGATAGTACATTGTACTGGAAGGTGATAGCAAGATATATTGGAACGTGATTGTACGAAATGATGTAACTTGATAGTGCGAAATGATGTAACGTGACAGTACATTGTACTGGAAGGTGATAGCAAGATATATTGGAACGTGATTGTACGAAATGATGTAACTTGATAGTACATTGTACTGGAAGTTGATAGCAAGATATATTGGAACGTGATTGTACAAAATGATGTAACTTGATAGTACGAAATGATTTAACGTGACAGTACATTGTACTGGAAGGTGATAGCAAGATATATTGGAACGTGATTGTACGAAATGATGTAACTTGATTTATTTTTCACATAGTATAAAAGTATCCACTATAATTTATCTATAAAGTATGATTAAAGTATAGTATTAAAGAATTATATTATTGTATACTTATATTATTATATAACCCTATTTTTACAATAAAATAGGTGGCGAAGTAAAAAAAAAATTTAAGAACGCAAGGACATACTACTGCAAGTTAAAAATAGAATATGAGAAGGCCATTTATAAAGTTACTCGAGTTAGCGGTATTGCTGGTGATTTGGAGCAGCCGCTAGTACCCACTTGGTGTCACTACAATAGTAAGTACTTATCATTTTAATATAATAATATCGATTTTATATTAAAATATTATAAATTTTATCATTATATAACACCGAAAATACTCTGTTACAATGCTAAAACAATATACATGGTATAAGCAAAGATTTTCCGAAGGAAAGATATAACACTTACGCGAAATCGTGTAATTCGAATTTGTATACAAAATACCCCAGTGCCACCTATAGCGGGTTACTTTTAAGAACTATGTGTTGTTTATAATGTAAATTCGTATTTAACTATACACTTTTAAAATGTTAAATAATTGGCTTTAAATTAATATTTATATGATGAAAACTAAGTGTTCATTACTAATATATAACAAACAAATATGATATGTATGTTTTAAATGCTATAAGTATATATTTAGTAAGTAAAAGCTAATTTATATTGAATGTAATTTAATAAAGCAATGAAAACATTATTGTATGCAAACAGATCCGAACCTAAATCTATTTCAGTGATTTCGATACTACTGCTAGCAGCGGTAGGGGATATTACTAAATTACGTTGCATGCATATGGAGTGTTATATCTTTGCTTCGAAAATCGTTGGTATAAGTTTGACATATATATTAGATTTTTAATATTTATCCCTTCCCAAGACAACTAATAATCCAGTATTATATGAAGATATTAGATATTTATATATATTAGATATTTCCATTCTCCACTCTCATATCTCATTTCATGTTCAGGTTTACAGTTTTTGGATTGCGTTATGGAAAAGAGGGGGACTATTAGTTCTGATGCGAATATTGATTTCAATGATATAAACGGTTTATATATTTCTATATTACATATATAATTTAGATAATGTAAATATATGTAGGCATTAAGCCTTTAAAACGTTGCATAGTTAGTAAGTACATCTGAATCTACGAGATAAATCTTCGCTTGTGTCCATTACCAATTATTTTATGACTACTGGAGTATATGATAAAATAACGTAATTTATGTAACTTGTTATGAGCTAGCTATGATCAATCGAAATATTGTTTATTTAGGAAAGTATTTAATTTTTTAATTATAAATAAGTATATTTTTAGATATAATTATAACTAATAACTCTATATTTAAATATATATCAAATTAATATTAATTTTTTATAAATTTGTAATATACTTCACTAGATGACAACTTTGATACCGGATTGAACACGATCGACTTATTGTCAATCATGTCTCCGATATTACCTCCTTTTGTACCTTCGCCAATATCACCATCTAATTCATTGGATTCAAATTTGACGCTGACACCACCTTCGTCGTCACTACCCACAACTTCACCACTTTCGTCGTCACTACCCACAACTTCACTACCTTCGTCGTCACAACCTTTCCAGCCGATCAATTTAATGAAGAGGTTATTTATTTTACTCATTTACTTAACATATAATAATAATTTTAATATATATAATAATATATTTTTGAATATATTTTAGAAAATTTGATGACAAATTCTCAAAGAATGTCGGAGCCAAGAAGAACAAAGAAGAAGAGTTCATAGAAATAATCAAATCTTTAGAGAGTAAAATCGACGATGAAGCAGATGATATTGGGGTGGAAGGTGTGATGATTGCGTTTGCTAGGAGAATCAAATCTTTTAACTTAAGTAATATAAATGCATTCAGGTTAACTAATGCTATTTCACAAACCATTGTAGATTTCGTTGATAAAATAAATGATGAATAATTTTAAATGATTTATTTATTCGAATAAGTCAATGATAAATAATAATATGAGATAATGATACACAAAATATAATGATAAATTATAATTAAAGATAACGAAAAATAATACTATAAGAAATTAATATAAATTAAATTGTATTTAATTGCCAAGATACGCTCCGTTAATAATCTTCGTTAATAAAATAATCAGCAAGCTCATCCCTTATATTTCGGCTTACTTGTTGACTAGTATTTACAGTATTTTGTGATAATTGTAGCATCTTGTTTGTATCTGTAACACGCTCATCATCCTTTACTAGCATATTATGTAAACAACAACACGTTAATACAAATAAATCTACTTTACTTGGGTTAAATTGCAAGGGTTTACGAAATATTTGAAAGCGCGATGATAAAATGCCAAATGCATTTTCAACATTTATTCTTGCACGACTCTGCCTGTAATTATATATTCTTTTCCTTTCACTTAAATTCCGAGTAGGAAAAGGTTTCATTATAAAGGGCTTTAGAGGGAATGCGTCATCAGCTACAATGAAGTAGGGTATCTTCTGATTTCTTCCGGGTAACTCTTTTGGGGCAGGAATATTTAAGGGATTATTTGAATCGCTAAGATATTTTGATAGAGTAGTTTCATCAAAAACTCCTCCATCACTCACTCTACCGTTGCAACCGATATCAACATAAATAAAGCGTCGGTGGGCATCCACAAGTGCCATGAGAACAATACTATTCGTACCCTTATAGTTATAAAAAGTTGAACCTGAATTTGGCACGGCCTGTATAACAATATGCTTTCCATCTAAAGCACCAATGCAGTTAGGCATATTCCAAATAGTTTTGAAGTATTCGGCTATCTTCTCCCACGTTTCTTTCTTGTTCGGCATCTGCATATACTCACCATGAAGAACTTCTATAATAGCTTTGCAGGTTTCTGCAACAATCAGGCTGATTGTTGAATGACCAACTCTAAATTGAGCTTTTAGACTCTTGAAGGAATCTCCTGTTTAAAATGTTGTAGATGATTTAACAATTATAAATATTCTCATAAAATAAATCTATATAATTATAATTAAATTTAAATATTAATTTATATTATTAAAAACCAATTAAATTAATGTAGTAATGCAGCGTAGTAACTAATTAAGATATACTATTAAAAATAAAAGTATAAAGTATCTATCATAAAATTATTACTACTGTATTTATTTATATATTTTGTTTATATGTTATATAATTATATGTTTATATATAATTATAAATTAAGTTTAAAAGAAATTTCTTTATATAGGTATACCTATAACCAGTAATGCAATAAACTTTTAATCTATCTATCTAATCTATCTATCTATATATACAATATGACTATTATAAAAGTATAGTTTAAATAATATACCATTTTAACACACACCTATTTATAACAATAGTAATATTTTATTATATTAATGGTAAATATATTACTTATCTAATGAATCATTATCATAAATTGACATAAGTTATAGTCAATTGTAGCTGTCACTTATACAATATATATAAATATTATATTAATTAAACTATATTACTAACTATATTTATATATATATTATATTATTTTGTAATTAACTTATTTATTTTATAATACAATTATTATAATAACCTGAAGCTAAGAATCGCAGTGTTATTGCTAGACGGTACTTCACTGGTATTGCAGTCCTATAGTTAGTATTTTTTTTAGATATATGTGGAGATACCAAATCGGCTAATTTTGTAAAGGTATCTAAATCCATTCTTAAATAAGTTTTAAAAAACGAAGGATCTTCCAATGCCAACTCTTCTAATAAATTATACGAGCCGGCATATTTATTTTTACGATTTTGGAGCCAATTATAACTCCAAATTCTTCTTCTTCTTCTCCTCCTTTTAGATATATATTTATAATATCTATATTTTTGAACTATCAATAATACTTGTAATATACGTTTTTTATGAAACATTTTATTGTATTTTTTTAATATATTTTATTTTTAAATTTAAAATGTTATTAAAATTAAATAATATTTTCAAAGATAATGGTAAATATTAAATAAAATGATCTTTGTTTTCAAAGATAATGGTAAATAGTAAATAAAATGATCTTTGTTTTCAAAGATAATGGTAAATAGTAAATAAAATGATCTTTGTTTTCAAGTTGATTTGGTGTGAATGCTCAAGCAATTATCAAGCAATTTTCATCAGCAAAATTGCCGATGAAAACGTGATGAAAACTCGGTGTGAACCCCCCTTAACGGCAACTGTATCGATCTAGTTATATCACCAACCTCGTCTAAACTTGTCTCATCTCCTTTTCAATGCTTTCTAATCTCTGATCTTTTTGCAGTTACATTTGAGTTGATATATCAATATATTAATATATTGCCAACTTTTGCCATTCCTCGACCAGTAAGTTAATTTAGAAATATATCTGCTATTAATATAACTTCTTTTATTAGATCCGTTTGTTCTCAACTCGATATACATAAGTGTTATATCTTACCTGACTCTCTTTGACAATTTTAATTCGGCTGTTTCGAATTCTTTTGAATTATTTGCACCTATTACTGAATCTCCCAATCGATCATATTCTAAATCTCTTTGGTTTAGTAATAAGCTAGTTAATCTACGTCGTTCACTTTAGCGACTCCAAACAAAATACTTATCGACCAACCTTGATGCTGATCTTAAAGCCTTCAAAGCATCTCGCTCAATTTATAGATGTAAACTTCTCACCTATAAATCATCCTACTTTACTGGTAATCTTATAACTTCGGTATGTCTTCAAAACAAGCATTTAAACTTTCATTTAAATTGATAGGTCGAGATCTTAATAGACATCTTCCAGATCAACCAGACTATTTTATGTGCACTGCCTTTTCCAGTTTATTTCAACGAAATATTTCTTTTGAAATTTATTTTCTCCCTGGATTTGATCTCACACTTTATAATGTAACACATATTACATATACTAACCACTGGTCATGCTTACACTTCCATCTCAGACAGTACCTACTCTCGTTACTGAATTCTGTAAAATCTCACTTTCAATTATATCCTGTTCCATTATGCCTATTTCACTCCATCTCTCCTTATCTCATTGGTTTTATTACATATATAATTAACTAATCTCTTATCACTTCTGTTGTACCACAATCGATATAATACTCGTATATAACATCATTACTCAAGAAACCGACTTTAGACCAAGCCAACTTTGCTAACTACATACCAATATCTCAAATCTCATCCACGTCAAATACTTTGGAACGAGTTGGCTCTTCACAGATAATACAGTATATTACTTCCAATAATATTTTTGATTGCTTTCAAAGCGCTTATCTCCCTCACCGTATCACTGAAACAACCCTAAATCTTATTATTAGTGATATTCTTTTATCCCTCGATGCAAAAAGTCCTTGTCATCTTGTTCTCTTAGATTTATCGTGAACCTTTGACTCTCTTAATCTTCAAATTCTTTCGTTTCGTCAACGTGAGATTGGTATTAACGGTCAAGTTCTTAACTGGTTCAATTCATTTATATCTAAAAGAGTTTCATCTGTACAAATCAATTCTTCGTTATCTGTACCTATTGTTCACTCCTATGTCCTCATACACATTATCATCTTTATGCTGATGATCTCCAAATATACACGCCCTTCCTACCGTCCAGTGATCCTGCATCCATTCAGTTATCTATTTACAACTGCATTACTGAATTAACTAAATGGTTTACTAATAACTCACTTTCACTAAATATTTCTAAAACTGATACTATTATTTTATCTCGTCCTAGTTCTCCTTTAAATATAACACGTCAGTTTTACTCTCCATCCAACTTCCCAATCAGTAACCACACTCGGGTTTTCTTTCGAAACTCATTTCAATGTCACAGCATATAGTAAATATTATACGTAGGTGCAAACTACAATATGATTCTATATATATATATATATATATATATACTCTGATCAGCAGGTAGCCTTAATAGTCCGAGAATCAGTAATACTCGCCAATTAAGAAACTGATTCTTCGTATACTAATAATACCCTTCTTTAGCGATATACGTGATAAACTACTATGTTACACCATGGTATGTATACGTACCTATATGTTGTCCAGTATTAGCTAATTACATTACTTAGAATATATCTGTGGATCTCGTTAATCTAAGGACATATTCGTAAATATCGAATGCATAACAACTTACATATGTCATCTATAAAAACCGATATTCGCAATTCGCACAAATATTCGCAAATGTTGGATCAGCTACAGAAGTTATATTATTAATCGATAAATATGATAACACTTAATAAGGCTACACATTAGTAATTGCCTAATTTAATGCTATCGATTTGTTGTCGATTATTGATTAGGTGTTGTGATTTCTAAAATATCCAACACATGTGGGTTACAGCTTGTACAACAACTTCAGTTATATCATCATGTATATATATATAACTATAGTTCTATAACTATACTTACTATTATATAATACTATATATACTATAGTAGTATTATATCATCTATCTTGTTTTATATACATTGGACAATTTATTTCATGGTGATTCTGAGAAATATTAAAATAAATATACATAGCCTTATAAGGCGGAGTGAGATATTTAATGAAGGCGATCCAGACTTACTCTAGAGTTTCCATCATATTTATAATTGATATCATTTATATGTAAAAACTATTGATAAATGTAAGATACTCGAATAGTAATATATTTATAAGTATTGTTTTGGGGTATTTATTTGTCAACAATACAAGCTTCTTTTATCTTTACGGCCTTTGACTATCCTTTCATCGTGCCCATTAAAAGTATATAAATCTATTATATATTACTTAATATAATTAACTATTACACTAGCTCCTACTTCTACGTTTAATGAGTAACATTGCACAAATCACAACGTTTCTCAGATAATGAATTAACTTTTAACTTAAAACAATTTGCTATTCTTTAATCGATATATATATATATATATATATATATATATATATACTAAATATAATTATAATCTATATAGTTTTATTTAGTTTGTTATCTATCGTTGATTGAATATAATTGATAGTAAATGATCGATTCATAGAGGTGTCTTTAGGTGATGGTAATATAAGAATGTATTCGCAATTAAATTAATACTTTAACGTCCAAACTTTTCTACATTTAGTATTATATTCATCATAGCCAGGAACAATGTTTGTCGAACATCTATATAATGTATTCCTCAAAATATAAGTGTCCTTAAATCAAGATTATAATGATTTATTAATCATGATTAAACTGCAGTAGTAATACTCGAAAGTTGACTGATATCTTACACAGCCATTATACTTTAAGGCATCACGATTAATATTCCTTATGTAATCTTCTATAATGTAATCATATATATTTCTAATATACTAACTTGGTAATGGTTTTATTTAAATATAAATATGCATAATATATACAATATATATATATATATGTTCACAAATATTAGTTTAAAAAATAATAAGATTATTATATATGTAATCCTAAGTTTTCTCTATAGATATTATTATTTTACCAATTTCAACCATCTAATATATATTTAGGACGAATACTACATTGTTACTTTTTTTAGTCGATTTGAAATATCATACGTATACGTATATATACGTCGTATATTCCATGTAAATTAGATGGGTTGTATAATCTGACTTTATTAGTTTTGGTAGTATGCCTCACTATTGTTATTGTTAGTTGTAACTTTGCTTATATTAACATGTTTTCTATCTTTCTAATAGCTAAGGGTATTGCTATACCTATATATATATATATATATATATATATAACTTTATGAGTGCGATGTGGTACATGGTCGTTTAAGTATGGTACTCAAACTTCGAACTTCGAACTTCCACATATTAGTTACGTGTTTGTTTAACACGTTATTTCAGTAAGTTTTATTGGTATTAGATACATCAATATCGTCTACAATCGTGTTAATGTAAGTCGAAGTATGGTTAAATATTAAAGTATGAATTTATAGAAATATATATAGTAGTAGGTAATATGTCCTACTAGGTATATTTAAATTCTATGTTTAAATTTGTTAAACAATCTATAATAAGTTAATTAATTAGAGAAAATAATATATCTATAGTATATTACAAAACTACTCTACAACGTGTTGGATAATAGGTTGTAGGTTTTCTTGTGTTATTGAGTGAATACATAATATTAAGAATTGTTTTAAATAGACATTCGTTATTTTGAAATATATAATATAAATAAAAATAAATAGAACAAGAAAATAAATTAGAAATTAGTAATTTGTATCATAACAATCACTACATTATTATTATAATAATATATATATATATATATAGTAATGCATTAAAAAAAATAAGTTGGTTTAACAAATTTCATAATTTAATAATATAGATTAGAATTTATTACTTGTAATTTATTACTTGACTATAAAATAAAGATAGATATGATGAGATAAAACAAAAATGTACAGATATTAGTTACTTTATATACAGGAATAGCACAAAAATAATATCAAAGTTAAATTCATTAACAGATTAGAAAGATAAAATCGCTGAAAATAATATTTACTAAATATACAATAAAATATGAATAAATAGCTTACAAATTGAATATATATTAACGACAAAACAGAAGGCATTGCAATATGGACATTAGATGGATATTAGATAGCATACTGCTCCGAATTGCATTCAAATAATACTGATGGGCAGTACCCATTGGGTACACATCACTACTTAATATTCGTGAGGCCATGGGCATATAGGAGAAAGTAACCGAATACGGACAGTGCCAGAATACGGATACTTTAGGTATATCAGAAACCATAAATCCTAATAAAAAGTGTAATGAATACAATATTAATAATTATATAAATAGTCTAAATAAGTATTGTTTATATTTTAATTAATCAAAATAGTGCTGATATATCCAATAAACTGGTTTTTTATTACGTTTTTAAATTGATGGAAAAAAATGTCAACCTTCTCAAGTATATATAAATGTATCGATATAAAACAACAATATATTATTAAAAACTAAAGTATTCTATACATTATATACATAATTGCTATATCTGTTATCAAATATTAATTAAGTTATAAGCACTAAAGTATTCTATACATTATATACATAATTGATATATTTTTTATCAAATATTAATTAAGTTATAAGCATATATCTAGAGAACATATAAATCCCTAATACGGATACTCTAGATGTGTTAATAAGGACACCCTATAACCAATCAGCGCGCAGGATGCTAACTAATCTAATTTTCATAAAAAAATCGAGTGCGTTATAATATTAATACCACCAATGATACCACTTATTTTTACGCTATTATTTATTTCTATTTTCGATAATTTTTCGTTTATTTTTACTATATAATTTATTTCTATTTTCGATTATTTGTCATTACTTTAAACCAATACCTGTAAAATGTTTTAATTTCTTTACTTTTTTAATTTAATATTATTCTTTGTTTATTTCTATAACGTATGTTATTGTTAGACAATATTTATACTTTATACTTTCGATTATATAATTCTACTATGTATTTGCTTAAATAAATTATCAATCAATCAATGAAGATAAATCTAAAAAAAAATATTATTTAGATACTATAATAAGATACTATAATATACATTAATTACCAATTAAATTATATTAAATTATTCTTAAAATTAATTATAAATAATATAATTGTAATTTATCTGATGTGTTCATCAATAATATATATTTTATCTAGTGGTATATATAAACATATATATATACTACTATAGGGTGTACGTATTATAAAATAGGGTGCCCGTATTCGGACATGGGTATCGAATACCTACCACCGTTATCTATTGAATAAAAAGATTAAATAAAATTTTAAAATCACAATAATATCTATAATCATATAAAATTAATATATTGTCTTTTTTGAATACAAATATTGAGTCATAAAATGTTAATACCATTTATTGTTAAAGTGTCCGTATTAGGTTACTTTCCCCTATCAAGATACATTTCCTATATTATAAAGTGAGGTAAACTATGCTATTCAGACATTAGAGATCGTAAATTATCGAACGACAAGTCTTGTAATATTCAAGTAACATAATGCTGAAAGTAATATCACGAAGACTATCGTAGAAAATTATTCCTAACACATCACGGAAGAGATCATTTCTGAGGAACAATCTGGATTTAGAAAAGGAATAATTGCAAGCGAAAATATATATTTAGAATCATCTTCGATAAATATGCATAATATAAAAATCCCTATCACGTTATCAAGAAGGCATTCGAAAGGGTCTGACAGCACGCATTATACTCTGCTACGAAGGAATTTAATATCAATACACAACTAATGTAATCAATAAAAAGTGTATATAACAAGGCAGAGAGCGTTGTATAATTGGATGGGAAAGTTAGGGAATGGTTCAAGATAACAAAAGGAGTGAGTCAATGGTATTATCAATTCCTACGCTCTTCAATATCATGCTAAACAGATAATTAACGATTCACTAGAGAATATGAAGGAACAGTATGCTGTACAAGATGTATACATCAGTATATGTATATATATATATACATATATTATATATATATATAAGTGGAAGAATTATCAGCAAACTAAAGTTCTCTGATGCTATATATGGCCTATAGAAGACACGGTATGTGAATTAATTAATCTAATCGAATAAATCGACGATACATCAAGATCATATATACCATATGGTATGGATATTAACACAATGACAATATAAACTATGAACAATTCAGAAGATGAATTCACATCTAATAAATAAGAGTAAATAACGAATCCTTTAAATAGTCATACTTCAAATAGTAATACATTCAAATAATTGGGAGAGATTATCATTGATAGAAAGTCAAACATTAGATTTACTGAAAACAATTAATAGAAACTGGGAATAGTGTATACTATTATAAAAGTAAAGTATACGTCATGGTCCTGCAGAAGATTCAGTTTCACGAAATATTTTAGATATCACCACAAGTGGTTAGAAAGCAGAATAGAATATATCGACAATTTAATAGTATACTATTATATATGGATAAGACTCCCGTACGGTGTACGTCTTAGAAGCCATGTAGATAACGGACAAGATCAGGGACAGGCGATATAGATAGATAGATAGATAGATATATTTTATTGGATTCATTAATTTCGTTCTTTTTTTTTCATTTATTATTCTTTTTAGTTTCTTTCTTCGTTTCCAAATGGCTTCAAAATAAGACCTTGATCTTTTCGGGTTGTTACCAGTGATTTATTCATACATGGGACAGGAACAGTGATTGTTTAATCATAATAGTTAGCTATATATTTCGTATTTACATAAAAGATAATAATAAATAAATAAAATACAGTAGATAGACACAATTTGACATTAACAAAAATCAAAATCAAAATAATAATAACAAAAATAATTCATACATACATATATATTTGATATAGATTTTTTATTTTATTTTTTTTTTTTTAGTTTTTTTTAATATGTTAATTTTATTAAATTAATTTTAAATTCATTAATTTTTTAATTTATCTATAATATAATTCATCATTGATTAACATATTTTTTACTCTTTTCTTGAACAAATTTTCATTTTTTATATTTTTTATATTTGTTGGAAGTAAGTTCCAAAGTTTTGGACCTTTTATCAGTAAACTATTTATTGTTCTTGTTGATTTTGAAATTGGTATAGTATACGTTTTATTTGTTCGTAGAGTATATTTATTATTATTTTTTGTGTGTATTTTAGTTACATTTGTTGGTAATTGATTATAATATTGTTTATGCATATATATTAGTGTATTATAATATGTTAGCTTATCTAATCTAAGTATTTTATTTGATGTGAATAATTCTTTTGTATGATCTCGAAATTTTCTTTTATTTATTATTCTTAAGGTTTTTTTTTGAATAATTGTTGTATTTAGGGTATTATTTGAGAATGTATTTCCCCAAAGTATATTTCCATAGTTTAAGTATGGCAGGAAAATACTATTATATATAATTATCAATGAATTTGTTTTAATGAATTTGCTCAATTTTGAGATTAAAAATTGAATTTGGGAGAGTTTGGTATTTAATTTAATAATATGATTTTTAAAATCAAGTTTGCTATCAAGAATTATACCAAGATATTTATAATTATATACGTTATTTATTAATGTATCATTTAATGAAATAATATTGTTTGGATATTTATTTGAGTTGAAATTTATCATTTCTGTTTTACTAATATTGAGTTTTAACTTATTATATTTATACCATTTTTCTATTTTTATTAAGGTTTTTTTAATTAAATTTGTTAGTTCTATATTATTATCTGCTGTAAAAGTTATAGCAGTATCATCTGCATATACTGTAAATTTTACATTATTATCTTCTAAATATAATGGTAGATCATTGACATAAATTATGAATAGTAAAGGGCCTAGTATGGAGCCTTGGGGTACACCGATATCATTAGTTATAATATCAGATTCTGTAATATTAACTTTAACTAGTTGAGTTCTATTATGTAAATAGTTTTTTATCAGTTTAAGAGGAATCCCTCTAATTCCATATTTATCTAATTTGCTAATTATAATAGAATGACCAATAGTATCAAAGGCTTTACTTAAATCTAAAAATAATGTATTTATTGCTTTATTTTCTTTTTTATTTTCCATTATATGGTTGTAAATATCTAGTGTAGCTTGAGTGGTATTATGTTTTTTAAGGAAACCATATTGAGTAGTATTTATTATGTTATTATTTTGTATGAATTGCATTAGTCTATTATATATTATTTTTTCTAGTATTTTCGATAGTTGACTTAAAATTGATATTGGTCTATAGTTAGATATAATATTGATATTATTTTTTTTATGAATTGGTTTAATGGAGGATAGTTTCATTTTTAAGGGAAAAGTTCCTGACGATAAACATAGATTAAAAATATGGCTTAATGGAAGGTCAATGTAATCTTTTGAAATTTTTAACAATTTCATGTTTAGATAATCAGTGTCTAGAGAAGTCTTTGATTTATTATTTTGTATAATAGAATTTATCTCATGTGTTGATGTGGGATGAAGATATATTGATTTAGATATTGGTGTAATGTTAATTGGGTTGATGTTATTTATGGGAGAGGTGAATTGATTATTTATGGATTGACTTGTATTTATAAAATAAGAGTTAAATGCATTTGCTATTTGTTTATAATTATTGAATTTATTTTCGAATTCATCTATTATATAATTTGGAGATTATTTAATTTGCTGTTTATTTATGAGGTTATTTATTAAATTCCAATTTTCTTTAGTAGATATACTATTTTTATTTTACTATCTATATATGATTGCTTTGCTTTTTTAATATTTAAGGTTAATTGTTTTCTTAATTGTTTGTAGTTATATAAGTTGATTTCATTTTTATTATCTAAGTAAAGTTTATATAGTTTATACTTTTTATACTTTTTAATGTCTCTTTTTATTTTATTTGTTATCCAATTTTTTGAAAGAATATTTGAAGATATTTTATTTGTAAGTAGTGGGATAAATTGGTTAATTATTGATGTATATATGGTATGAAATTTGTTGTATGAATTTTCAGCATCATTGTCTTCGAGGACCGAATCCCAATTCGTATTTTTCAGTGCATTAATAAGTCTTTTAGTATTATTTATTGTTATTTTCCTTGTTTTAATTTCATTTGAGTTATTTCGTATTTTGGTTTTTATTTTAATTATTGTATATATTGGGAGGTGGTCTGTCAAGTCTTCTAAGAGTATTCCACTATTATAAATATGTGTTGTGTTTATATTAGTGTAAATTTGATCTATAGTTGAAGTGTTACTTTTATTGAATTGGGGTCTAGTGTTTTGAAGAATTTGAGGCGTTAGTCCTAATTTATTTATTAAAATGTTTAATTGAGATGGTTTGGGATCATTTGTTATGATATTAAAATCACCCATAATTATTAAATCGTGTGAAATATATTTATGAAATTTACTATATAACATATTTATAAGATCTGCAGTTTTATTGAAAGGGCTATTATAAAGGCATGAAATTATTATTTTTTTATTTTTTTTAAGTTTAATTTCTATTGTAAGTGTTTCTAAATAATCTTTTATATTAAAAGTAAGGTCTTTTATAAGTTCATATTGAATATCTTTTATAACATATATTGAAACACCACCACCTCTACATTTATTTTGTTTCTGTCTATATTTTGTTTGATATGTGTAGTTTGTTATATTATTATTGAAGTCATTATTACTATTTAACCAGGTTTCAGATAAACATATAATATGAGGTTTGATTATTAAAGTATCTATAAATTCTCTTAATTTATCCAGGTTTTGAGTAAGACTTCTAATATTTATGTATATAATTATCAGATTATTTTTATTTATTATTAATTCTTTTGTAATACTATTAAATTGTTGTGCTGTTTTGTATTGGTTTGGTATCATATTATATTTAATCATCTCGTTTTTTTAGTTCAATTATTTTAAAAGTATCATTTCTATGCCGTACTACATATTTATTATTTATTGTTGATTTATGTTTAGCCTCGATAGATAGTTTTTTGATAGTATCCAACTCAACTTTATTGTATTCTTTTGATATGCTTATATTTTTGAATTTGGAGTTTTTTAATTTGTTTGCATTTTGTATTATATTATTAATTTCTATTTCAGAGTTTAAAATAATTTTTAATGGCCTGATGACATTATCATTTTCTTGATATTTTCCTAATCTAAAATAGTTTTTTATATTATAATTTGTGTTGACTAGGTCTAAAATTTCTGTTATATTTTTTTTTTCTTCAACATTTCTTGTTTCGTAATTAGAATCTATTGTTTGTTTAACATTATAGAGTATAATAGTTTTATTTCTCATTTCATTTAACTTTTTTTCATTTAGGGTTTTATTTATAGTCGTTGATAGATTTTTTTGAAGTGTATTATTGAGGTTAATTTTAGTGATCTCAGCAAATGTTTTAAGATCAGATTTATCAGCTGCTTCATTTAGTTTTTTTATTATTTTTTCTTGATTTTCTATAACTATAGTCAATTTTTCATTATTTATAGTTAATCTGTCATTATTTATAGTTAATTTTTCAATTAAGCATTTGAGATCAATTTTTTCATAATTATGCTCATCTGTTACAGATATCGTTTGTTTTTTTTGACGAGCCATTTTAAGCTTTATATCAAATATTAAGCTTTAAATTTAAGCTTTATATTAAATTCTAAATATCACTAATATATATGTTGTTAAAATATATTTACTTAATTAATTTATTGAATAAATAATAAGAGTTTCTCTAAATTTAAAAGATGCTTTTTATATAATATATGTCACACTAATTTATTATGAAGTACCTAGGGTTTATATTTGGTATATTATATACTGTATTTATTATATCAAATATACAAATATATAGCAATTAAATTATATTACTTCATCTTATATTACAACAAATTAAATATTATAGAAATAACATAGTATAATAATAATAATAATACAATAATATGCAGTATTTAAATATTAAAAATACAATAGTAAAAATATCCAATATAAGTATATTTAATAAATACAATTTATATATATATAAATGTATTAATGCAATATATATATATATATGTTTTAATTTTATGATATTTAACAATACTAGGAATTTCAATAAATATCTTGTATGGCTTTTTTATTGCATTTTCAATTATAATTTAAAAATAATAATAAAATACATAAAATGTATATATACCTAAATGTATTTATACAATATAATAATAATAAAGAGTTGGTAAATAAGATTAATATGATATTAATACAATATATTATTTAAATATAAATAGAGGATAACTAATCTATGAATAATAATAATCGATTAAAAGAGTAAATAAAGTAGTTGTTGTTATTAAATATGTAAACAGTAAGTGAACATTATCTTTGTGATTAATATATATTTGTTGTTGATTTTAATTTTGATAATCATACAATGTAAACAAATACTAAAATAAAAAAAAGAATATAATTTCAAAACCAATGTAATATATTTAAATATTAGTAGATATTAATATTTGAACAATACTAATAATATAAATAACACACAAATAAATAAATACGCACCTATATTTATAATTATAATACAATTAAACGATATTTAAAATCTAATCTGTGAATAACACGTCTGTAATTTGGTTGCTATGTAAACAAAGTGGGACAGTTAGCATGATATTGAGTAGAGAACCTACTGCGAGTTTCCAAAATAATGAAAATATATATAATATATAGAAATAAGAGTCTATTAATATAACAAATAATCAGTCTTCGATAACTGAGACCATGTATGACATAACACATATCTTGGAGGATCAGTCCTCGAGGACATCATGAAGAGTGTGTCGTCGACACCAGAGTTATGAAGAGTCAATAATACTGAGGACTGGATCGGACACCCACGATATATCGTGGGTATATAGTAAGTGAATGATTATATTTCGCCTCCCATTGATATACTATGTGGAGTTCCTCAGGGATCAGTACTCGGCCCTTTATTGTTTTCTATTTACTTGCGTCCTCTATCTAATATTATTAGTAAATTTCCTAATATTACCTACCATATATATGCTGATGATATACAGCTAATTATTAAAATTCCTGTTAACTCGCTTAACTCCAACTTGGAACTTCTGGAATGTGCATCTGAAATCATTAATTGGCTTCTTAGAAACGATCTACTAGTAAATACCTCTAAAACGAACTACTAAATGTATCTAGGGTATATACTACTTTTCCACCGGTAATCACTGATGGTAGGGTTATACATCCTTCTGCTTCAGTTCGTAATCTTGGAGTTATCTTCGATAGTACATTATCTTTTGATGCTCACATTAATTATATATCAAAATCAGCTAACTTCCATCTACGTAGGATTAGACATATTAGAAAGTATTGCTCTAAGCGTATTACTAAACTACTTATTAATGCTCTGGTATTATCCAGAATTGATTATTGCGGATCATTATTTAGTGACTTAAAGAATATAGAGGTTAAAAAGATTGATAGAATTATTCGCGCTTCTATACGCCTTATTTATAATATCAATCGTAGTGAACATTTGAAAACAGATGAACACCAACATAATCTTAAATGGCTATTATTTAGAAAGCGATGCAAATATCGTTTACTCTGTCTAGCTCATAAATCTGTATTCTTAGGTAAGCCTGACTATCTGCATACTCAACTGAAACGTCGTCGCATACTGAAGAAGATTCGAACATCTGATGCAATACTGTTGGAGAGCAATACTTTATTCAATGGATTTAGTAATCGGGCATTCTCCTCCGCTGGTCCTCGCATATGGAACATCCTACCGTATGACTTACGGAAGGTCAAATCCTTATATTGTTTTAGAAAGAAACTAAAACATTATTTAAACACTTCTTAATTTATTTTTGTATACGCGTTATTTAATCTTTATATCCTATCTAAATCTATTTAATTTAAATTTTTGTTATTTTGTATTTTCTATTCGTTTATTTTTATTATTTTTCGTTATTATTATACACCAGAGAGGGCACCCGCTATATTGGTGTTTAAATAAACAATTCAATTCAATTCAATATAGGTGAGGGGTTCTCGAGAGAGAAGGAAATAGGTTATAGGAAGATAATCTGTATTTATATTAACTGTACTATTAAATACGATTGTTATAGAAACCCTGGCAAGAGAATCTGAGAACCTCTGGCGACCATCTTCAGTAATGAGAACAGTTGATTGATTGATAATTTATTTAAGCAAATACATAGCCGAAAATATAATCGAAAGTATAAAGTATAAATATTTGCTAACGATAACATACGTTATAGAAATAAACAAAGAATAATACGAAATTAAAAAATTAAAGAAATTAAAACGTTTTACAGTTACCGAAAAAATAAACGAAAAACAATCGAAAGTAGAAATAAATCATATAGTAAAAATAAACGAAAAATGATCAAAATAGAAATAAAAGATAGCGTAAAAATAATCGAAAATAGAAATAAAATACATTATTTTGTAAGTGGCATCGAAAAATTCAATTTCTACTTTAACTTTATAGAACTCTTCTTATCTTGTTACCCTGTTTTAGTAATAAATTATTAGTTATATAGTTTAATATTTAAATGTTAAATTTTAAATATATTATAAACAGAACATGTTAAAAATCAAATAAACCAATACTAGAATAAAACAAATACTAGAATGAAACAAACAAATAATGTAATACTTACCAAAATATGTAATAATAGTAGGTAGTACTTTATTAATTTTATATTTTAATTGTAAGTACCTATAATAAATTTGAAACATATATATATATATATAAACAAAACAAGTTACAAATAAAATAAACCAATGTAACTATACAAAAACAGTTAATAACAAAATATATCAATAATATTACGAAACAAACAATATAATACTTATCACTATAATCTGAAATAATAGAAAATTATTAATATTGTAGTTTAGTAATATAATACATTTGAAACATATTTACAAAATATATATAAAACAAACATATAATAACGAACAAACAAAAATAAAATAATACTTCCCACTTTATCTGTAATAATAATGAATTATTAATTTTATATTATAGTATATTTGAAATATAGATATAAAAACCCGAATTTTCTATAACAAAAATAAATGTATAACAAAATATAATATAGAACAAACAAAAATAAAATAATACTTCCCATTTTATCTGTAATAATAATGAATTATTAATTTTATATTATAATATATTTGAAATATAGATATAAAAACCCAAATTTTCTATAACAAAAACACATTAAAAAAAACCAGAATAGATAATGCAATAATTAAGATACAAATCAAAAATAAATCAATATAAAATTATAAATTTCTGTTAAAAAAAAGTTGTTTGTCAAAACAGATTTTGTTTATTTTATTTTTAAAAGATGAAACAGATACAGATTTTATTATATAATTATTTAATGAATTCCATATATTAACTGATCTATTATTAATTATATTTTTAATTGTATTATCAGAATTATGTATTACATTTAATTTTTTATAATTACCTCTAGTTCTAAAATTATTCGAAATGTTAAGAATATCAGATATATTTATATCTGTATAATTATTTGAAATTTTAAAAATTGTAGTTAGATCTATTTTTAATCTTCTAAGTTCAAGTGATTCTAATTTAAAATATACCAATCTCTCTATATATGTTTTATAATTAATTTTTGATGAATTTGTATATCCTACGCATCTTGTAATTAATCGTCTAGTAAATAATCTTTGCACCCTTTCAATTTGATCTATGAGACTACGAAATTTACTAACCTTTGAAAAAGGTGACCAAATTATGGATGCATATTCTAAAATTGGTCTGCAATAAATTGTATATGCATTTAATAATGCTCTAGGGAATTTTGTAGTAATGCATCTAAAAATTGAATTCAGAGAAAAATAAGCTTTTATACAAATATAATCAATATGTTTATTAAATAAAAGGTTATTTTCAAATATTATTCCTAAATCTTTAAAAAAAGTAACGTTTTCTAATTGAATATTATTTATAAAATATGTTGATGGAGTTACCTTCCCTAAAGTCATAACTGCACATTTTGATAATGAAATATTTAATTGCCATTTATTTGCCCATTGTGAAAATAAATTTAAATTATTTTGTAAAAGAAATCTTTCACTCTCAGATGCGTAAGAAAAATATAATTTTGTATCATCGGCAAATAAATCAATATGAATTTTTGAAGAGAATATACTAGGAAGATCATTAATATATAATAAAAATAAAATTGGACCTAAAACCGATCCTTGTGGTACTCCAGATTTTACAATAGAACTATTTGAAAAAGAATTTTCAACCCGTGTAATATGAGATCTATTCGATAAAAAATTATAAAACCATTTTATTATTTTATTAGATATACCGTATGATTTTAATTTAAATAATAGTTTTTCATGAGAAACAACATCAAAAGCTTTTGCAAAATCAATATATATTATATCTACACATTTTTTATTATTCAATTCATTATACCAGAATTTTAAACATTTTGTTAATTGTAATTCTATTAGGATTTTCCACTTATAAAACCATATTGATATTTTGTTAATAAATTATTAGATTTTAAATGAAAAATTAATTGTTTAGAAATAATACGTTATAATACTCTACACATTACACATGTTATTGAAATAGGCCTATAATTATTTGAATTTGATGGTTCACCCTTTTTAAAAATTGGTGTGATTATAGATTTTTTCCAAATTTTCGGTATATTACCCGATAATAAAGATGAATTAAAAATAATATATAAAGGCCTACATAATTCATTAGATAATAATTTTAACATAGAAGATGGTATCCCATCAGTTCCGAAAGTATGTGTAATTTTTAATCTATTTAAAAATATTTTAATTATTTCAAGATTTAAATCAATATTATCAAACTTTTGTTTAGTTAAATTATAAAATTCGGGTAAATTTCCATTATCATTTTGTTGAATTGAACTAAAATATTAATTTAACTTATTTGCTTTGTCGAGATCTGAAAATAAAATATTATTATTTGATATATCAATTAGAGGAGATACTCCAGATTTTAAATTTTGTCTTTTTTTCATAAATTTATAAAACTTTAATTTATTTTTTGAATTAATTGCATTAATCTCTCTCTTAAAATTTAAAGATTCTAATTCTTTGGATAATTTTTTTTTTGCTTCTATCCAATTATATTTATATTGTAAATTAGTTTTTGATTTTCTAAATAATTTTTTTACTTGCTTCTTCAATTTCAATATATTCTTCGGAAGTACCTGTTTTATTGTATAATTTATATTAGGAATATGTGATATAAATAATTTATTTAGAACATTATTAAAATATTCTACTTTTTGATCGATATTATAATCATTTGAATTTAGATATTCCCAATTAAATCTAGAAAGATGATATTTAATCAATTTTATATTAGCATTATTGAAATAAAAATTGTTTTATTTTAAAATCTCTTTACATGGGTATTTTTCAATATTTACATTAAATGAAACAGAATAGTGGTCACTTATATTTTGGTATAATCCGAAATAGTCTCCAATATTTATATTAGATAGTAATTGTTTTTCATTAGTAAAAAGTAAATCAATTATATTATTATTACGAGTTGGCTTATTTATTAATTGTGAAAATGAATTTTTAATAATCGAATCGAAAAGTAATGCATCTTTAATTGCATTTTTGGGTAACTAGGAAATGTATAATCTTTCCAATTACAATTTGGTAAATTAAAATCTCCTATAATTATAGATGAATTATAATTTTGTTGGGTTATATCAAATAATTTACATATCTGTTCATGAGATACTTCATTACAATTTGGAGGTCTATAAACACATATAATATAAAATGGAATTTTTGAATTAATTTTTAAATGTATATATTGAACATCTATGTGTGAAATAAAATTTCTTACAGGACATAAACTAGATTTACAAAATATCGCAACACCTTCTCTATGAATTAATTTATCGTATCTAAATAGTGTATAATTTTGTCCACCGATTAAATATAGAGAATCTCTATCATCTACAGTTAAGAATGTTTCAACTAAACATATAATGTCATATTTATCAGATGAAAGTAAAAATTCCAAAAAATTCATTTTATTTCTAATACTACGAGCATTAGCATAATATATATTTACATTTTTATTTTTAATATTTTCATCTTTATTGCCAGTTAGTCATCTAGAACCTGTAGTTTTATTTTTATCAATAATGGAATTTTTATAAGTAATATATGACAATTTCCATACACTAAAATTATCTTAACCAATTGACATATTCCAGTCAATTTTATTATTTATAATATATCTTAGTTCATAGGAACTACTTCTAGAATTATAAATACATTTGATAATTTTTTTACTTTTAATTAATTTATTTTTAACTATATGGTATAATATATTATGTCGTTCTAGTGATATTTCATCTAGAGATGTTCTAATGAATGAATTTTGTAGATCTCGTAATTTACATAATCGGTTAATATTTGATAACATAATTTTTTTTGAGACTACATTATCTAAAATTAATTTTAATTTATTAAATGATAATTTAACTATTGATAATACACACGATTTATTAATATCTACTGTTTTAAAAATAATATTTACTAAGTATTTAAAGAAATTAGTTTTATCATTATTAGGAATATTTATATTGTGAATAATTATTTCATTATTGCTATCTATATTATTTTTAATAATATTTACTGATTTTACCAAATTGTCAGTAAAGGTATCAGAAGTAGTTATAGTAGAGGTTACATTAGCAGTTACATTAGCGTATGATTTTTTAACAACAATCATATAACAGTTGGTTTAATTATAATATTATATTATAAACACGTTATTATTATATAACAATTATATTTATATATGTTGGTTAAGTATATATTGGTTAAGAATATGTTGGTATGTATATATATATATATATATATATATATATATATATATATATAAATGTATATGTGTGTGTTGGTGTGTGTATGTGTGTGTGTGTATGTATGAGTGTGTGTGTGTATGTGTGTGTGTGTGTGTGTGTGTGTGTGTGTGTGTGTGTGTGTGTGTGTGTGTGTGTGTGTGTGTGTGTGTGTGAATATACTTTGATATTATTATTTACAAATATATTTAAAAGTGAAATATTTAAATAATTTATGACAGATTATAATTCCCAATGTTCTCCATAATTAAGCTGCATTTTAATTGGATGATATATATAATTAATAAACAATTATAGCGTCTATATTTATTTGCTTGCTTACGTTTGTACTGGTAAGTTATGCTTATTCGATTACATTATTAATATAGCAATTAAATGTTTATGTTGTATTAATTATATATATATATATATAATGTATATATATATATATATACATTTACAATACTACGTCATTTTATATAATATATTTCTGTTTAATATTGATAATGTTATAACCAGTATTATTAGTAATCTAATATTATTACAATACGATAAACATTTTATTGGTCATAATTAAATCATAATCCTAAGTTTCTTTCCCACAGTTATACATGTTAGCAGACAGGCCACGCAGATTACAGACTCGCATATACTGTTAGTAATGACATTGATATTATTACGTACATTATAATTGTTATCGAAATTAATAAGTTTATATGACATGCCTCGTAATTGGGTATTTGTTTAATATACATTAATAGTTTAAGGTGAATACATTATTACTTATGAATAATTGTTAGTATATTCATTTAATTGTATAATAAAAGTATATGTACCTAAATGTTACCCTACTATATTTTATATTTTATCATATAAAAGTATTAATACTAATGTACATTTATAATATACTATATTAATATTTAAATTCAAAATATAATATATAGATAATATATAATACAAATTTAATTAAATATATTCAATGTCAATACAATTAAATATAGTATTTTTAAATTAATTTATTGATTTATTTCATTACGATTAAGGCAATATAAGATTGTTTATCCTAATATCTAACTGATATAACTGTCACTATTCAGATATCAAACAGATGTGGTCGCTTGTTCCGTGTTATGAAAATAGTGCAACGTTCAACATCGTACTCCGAATCAGGTTTATCGGTTATTGTAATCCGAAGAACTGTAATGTTCTACTTGGAATAAAAGTAGATGTATTACATCACTTTATTATTCGTACTGTATACAGTACAATGTATACATATTATTATTCATATTATACATCATTGTAATTCATTCTAATTAGTTCCTTAGTTTTCTATTTATTGTTATTTGTTATTTTTGATTATCTGACGACCTTTTGTATAATCAATGTAGGCTGTATTTAACCTATAACCTCGTATTATAAACAGATCGAATACCACCTGTAGGTAGTGAAGTTAGTTACTGTTAACCTACGTATTCTTGTGAAGATCGGTTGGAGAAGAATTACTCTAGGAATTGTGATAGACAACTCGGCCAACTGTGTGTACTGAGTCTGGTTGATCAACTTGTAGAATACAATAACAGATTAGTGTGTATATATAAGTCGTATATGTATATATAATATATATTATATGTATATATATATAAATATATTTATATATAAATATGTATATATAAATAAAATATATATATATATATAAAAAAAAACAAATACATATATATACATTAACTCATAATTCTGGTTTGTATTACCCTATAGGGTAATTATATATGGTAACCATATATGGTAATTAAAGCTGCGTTCACATATAGCGATTTTGCTGCAAGTTGTATAGTGTACATTATATATATATATATATATATATATATATATATATATATATAATAACAGATTAGTATATATATATAGATCGTATACGTATACGTATATATATAATATATTATATATATATTTTAAATATACGTTAAATAAATATATATATATATATATATATATATATTTACATTAACTTATAATTCTGGTTTTTATTACCCTATGGTAATTAAGTTTTATAGTGTACAGTAGACCGGTTCGTTCGAATCAATTTTTAATCCTTCATATAAAATATAATACATATCTATATTTTAGTATAATATGTATTAATAATTTTTATAAATAAATAGTTACCTTTGGTCACGAAGCATTTAAAGTTTGAAATATAAATTATTATTTTTAAATAAAATTTATAATATTCCATGTATAATAGTAATGACGCCATCTTATTATCTTTAATGTTTACAAATATTTAAATTAATATTTAAAATTAATTATGTATTTGTATTTAATGAATTAATATAATATATACCATTATTTATATTTATTATTAATATAATATCTATATTCATTTTATATCTAAAAATTACCAATATTAATGACTCCTAAAACTCGTGAAAATACACCATTTTACAAAGTATTTATTTTAAAATAATTCAAACAAATTAATATATATAATTATACTTTACATAAATTTGAGTGATCAGATTGTAGTGAATTGTGGATATAAGTTAGATATAAATGTCCTTTATACAAATAAAATTAAAAAAATTAAAAAATATGTTAACTTATTTTGTTTCATATTTCAAATAAAAATCCAACAAAATTTACAAATAATGTTAATTTTATTTCTAAAAATAATTTTGTAATAATTAATTTGAATTGTATTATTATTATCTATAAATTATATATTTTAATTTTTTAAATTAAATTGTAATAATTTATTTATATTAAATTATACGATTTTTAAATTATTATTTTTTTTTACTAAAATTATTTTATAAAATTTGGGCATCTAGATTGTTATGAAAAATATTTTGTATTGTTAATACTACTTGTAATATATGTTTCTAGGATATATCCATAGTTGGCTTAAAAAAATCATTAAATTTGATAAAAAATTGAATAAAACTTATTACTATATCTCCCCCATGTTAAATTTTATATGTATTCAATACTACTTGTTATACACTATTTATTCCAGAACATGAATATAGTTGTTTAAAACGAAGATAACATACAACAACTTTTTTTAGACTATTATATAATTATTAATATTTTATTCGTTAAAAAAAAATTTGAAGGATTTATGGTTTCTGAGATACCGAAGGTGTCCGTATTCGGGTACTGTCCGTATTCGGTTACTTTCTACTATACCGTGTTGTATTATGTTAATTTATATTTCAGCATGATTTAATATGCATAGTTAATAATAATAATAATATCAGATTCCGTTGATGACAGAGAACAAAAACCCAGGTATGGTATAGAAGTTCTATTGAGCTTATCGAGATACCAACCTGCTCTTGGTAATGAGAAAATTAATACAAAAACGAATAAATATAAAAAGTATTAATATTTTGAAATTCTATATTGTTCATTCGTGTTCCGTCTCATAAAAAATAAACACAATGAAAATATATCGAGATACCAACCTGCTCTTGGTAATGAGAGAATTAATACAAAAACGAATAAATATAAAAAGTATTTTGAAATTCTATATTGTTCATTCGTGTTCCGTCTCATAAAAAATAAATACAATGAAAATAAAGCTATCTCTCAATACCAAGAAATAATCATGTTTATAACTATAAAATATAATAAAAATATATAATAAAATATTTTAAAAAGTTAAAAATCTACTAAAATAATATATAAGTTAAACTATAAAAAAAATCATAATTAATGATATTATATCATATAGTCTATATATTAGTATGTAACATATTATATTATATGTAATTATGTTTAAATTAACTAATGCTCATAAATATGTGAATTTGAGTAAATAATGTGATTATAATTGTAACATAATGGTAAATTATATGCATAAGTATATTGTTTGTTATAATTCCTATATGAAATATATATATTTAATTTAACAATTATTAATTATTATACAACATATAGTTAAAACATATATTAAATATGGTTTAAAACCCATATTTAATTATATACAATATAATATAAGTAATATTAAGATTTCCATATTAACACACACACATACATATATATATTATAATAACAACAACGGAGGTAGCTGTTACTATGAGAAATTATAGAAGTATTGTTTCACAATGTCCGAAATGTTCACTTTCCGTACATATGCGTTCGCTTCTTTTGTTCTATGTGTTCTCTAGTAGCTTTATAGTCTGGTCGGAGAGATACTTATATTATCTGTATTCTTCTGGTGCCTTTGTTTAGTATTTACTACAATTGTTGTCGACAATAGTACCATATATAGACAGAGCTGGGCAGTATCGCCGATACAGTATCTATTAAGGCAACAAATCAGTATCGTAGATACATTTGTATTTGTATTTGTATCTATTATAAAAATTATAAAAGTATTTGTAATCGTATCTATTAATCATAAATATTATCTACGATACGTATCTACTAAGACAATTATTTAAATAGATACATTTTATTAAATAATATATCATTTGGACATCATATGTATTTTGTATCAATATTTTATATTATATTATAAATTAATTTTAATATATATAAATCATCAATATATTTTTAATAAAATATCTTTTGTAAATATTGAAATTAATTCATTGTTAAAAATTATGATATATCAATTATAGTGATATTATCAAAAAACATTATATTCATTTATTGAAAACAAAGACATTATTTATATAATATATTTTATATACTAATTGATTTATAATTCAAAATTATATATTACTTTGAAAGATAAAATCATTTTAATAAATATGATTAATCTAAATAATAATAATTAATAATATATTAATAATTTAATTTTTGTATATTTGATAATTTACTATATTCGTGTTGAACATTCGAAATTAAAGGTCGCTGATTATTTTGAGTTGAAAAATAGTATATTGTAATAATGTATATTTCTCTATAGTATGTAATGGCTCATAGTATAATTTCAGATGAAATAAACACTGGTATACCAGCGTGTGTACAACTAATGTATACACATAATGTATACGGACGTGCTTTTTAATGTATTTATTAGAAAACGGCATGTTTTGAGATTTAAATTGAGTATTACAGTTGAGTCAATTGACCGGATATGGTGAAGTAGATCATTCCAGATTTTTGGAGCCTGGACGGAGAAATATTTATGTTGGGCAGATGTTAAATATATTTGATATATTTTTTGATATATTTTAATCATATATGAATCATATAATATGATAGAACTGGAGTTTTTAATTTGAATTCGTTTATTTTTGTTGTTGTAAATAGTTATGTTGGGAAGTTAGAAAGTTGGTGAGATAGTCTGGTGTGTTATGGTGAGTAGATACATGTATGATAAGTGAAATATTATAAATTATACTGGATTTTATTGGCAGCCAATGTAAGTTGGTTCTTAGAGGAGATATATGTTGTCTGGAATGTTTAGCTATGTTGAAAAATATATAAAGCTGATAGCTGTGTTTTGAAGGCGTTGGGGTTTATTTATTAGATTGTGAGGAGGCATATATGTCCCTATATGGACAGGAATTACAGTAATCAATGTGGGGTAGAATGAGAGATGTAGCGAGAAGATTGCAGTATTAAAATTAATGAAGGGTATTATTGTTCGTAAGTTTTGTAGTATGTAGTTACTTTATTGTGATAGTGATTTAGTCGGAATGTGAAATTGTAGTGTTGGGTCAATTAATATACCAAGAGTTTTTACTTTATTAGCATAAGAAATACTCAACTTGTTAATGGTAATTTGTGGTGGAAGGAATATAGTTGTTGATGTTTTAATATGTAATGATTCAGTTTTAAGACAGTTTAGTGATAAGGAGTTGTTGGTGAGCCAGTTATGTATATCAATAATACAGTTGTTAAGTAAATGTATTGCATTGTTAGGGTCTATCAATATACAGTGTAATATGTCATCTGTATACGAGTGATAGTCGACTATAGATCTATAGTGGGGGTATTTGTCAATAATTTTAAATAAGGGAAGTAGATTGATATTGCATAGGAGTGAACCAAGGACATACCTTGAGGTACTCCATGAGTAACTTTACGAGGTTTAGAAATTAGTGAATTTATGCTAATTTCGTAAACAAATGACCAGTTAGGTATGAGATGAACCAATCGAGTGAAGTACCAGATATTCCGATAGAGGATAGTCCATTTATAAGGATATTATGGTCAAGGGTATAGAAGGCAGCTGATAAATTAAGAGAATGTAGTGAGTTATCCCATTACTTTCCGACAATTTTCGGGAAATATAGTGACTTAAAAGGGGTCCCACTACAACTTGCTAGAAAATCACTTTCTAGCAAACACTTCGGGATATTATTCCGTGTAATGTACCTTGATATGTACTATCAAATTCGACCACGATGAATATATATATATATATATATATATATATATATATATATATATATATATATTATATGATATAATATATATCTATATAATTTATAAATCTATATGTTTATATATATTTTATATAATTATAATGTATTTGTATCTACTAAGATGTATCTACTAAGAACATTCTGTATTTGTAATTGTATCTACTATTATTTGTTTTAAAGTGTGTAATTGTAATTGTATCTATTATACATTTTTTGAGTATCGTGCCCAGCTCTGTATATAGATAACATATATATATATATATATATATATATATATATATATATATATATGTATATATATATATATATGTTATCTATTACTTATAAGTATACAAGTAATAAGACATATATGTTTAATATATGGCAACTTTATAAGTTACTCATCAAACAATTAGATAGCCTACATGAGAAAATATTTATTGCGAAATAAAATTTATCGAAATTCTTCAACTGTTTTTAAAGCGTTTTATTATTTTACTTAGCATTTTATATTGTATCTTTAGTTTATTATCTTATTCTCTACTTTTAACTGTTTTTATCACAAAATTCTATTTACATATTTTATCAATTTTTATTTTGTTTAATTATTATAGATATTTTTATACCGTTTACCTCCGTTTTAGTTTTAGGATCACTAACTATGATGAATAGGTCATAAGCTCAAATATATTTGCTTAATTGATTTTTCAATAACACCCTTCTGAGTTATATATATATATATACTTCGTAATCTATTACATTTATAATTTTCACTCTCTTCGAATATAAATCTTGTCGAATTACGATACAGTATCTTCCTATTTTAGAATTATAGATATAGTTTATTATTTAAATATTAATAATTATTAATTAAGTATACTGATGATGTATATATACGGCTCATATAAGATGATTTATAATAATAACCAAGTTTACAATACATATTTAATATAACTCCAATCTATCTATATATATATATATATATATATATATGTGTGTGTGTGTGTGTGTGTGTGTGTGTGTGTGTGTGTTAATATATACCAGTGTTTATACTCTATAAAGTGTACTTTAGTTTAATCCAAGTTATTTTTTTAAACTGAGATCAACTTGGATTTATTTGACCTATATTTATATAGTTGCAATATTTATCATTATATCCCAATTTAATCCAAGACATTTTTTAAAACTGAAATCAACTTTGATTTATCTGATCCATATTTACCTAGTTGCAACTTAGATTATTATATCCCAATATAATCCACATTATTTTTTTGTGATCATCTTGGATTGAGCTCATCTATTTTAAAATAATTATATATATATATATGTGTGTGTGTGTGTGTGTGTGTGTGTGAATACATATATCACAAAGATTTTCATACACTAATGTATAATATGTATATTTTTATAGTAAACTAAATATATTGTATAATAAATAAATTTGTATTTATTAATAGTATATATATACAAACACACACACACATATATATATATATATATATATATGGACGCGGTCTAAAAATGGACTGTGGAGACAGACCAAACTCAGTGTAAAACGCCAGCTTCTTCTGCATCTATTCTTTTCTGGTGCATATATCGAAGCGATAAGTGTATCACCAAGTGATAGCTCCCCACTCCCTAACGGCAAAGGAGCCATGTCATAGGTTTATCCCTGAGGGATAATTACTGCAAGATGACGATTTGGTATGTTCCTCGGCGAGGTATAAACCACCACGTACTTAACATATATATGTATATATATATATAAGGTAAGGTAATGTATTTATTTATTTAGACACTCGTTATATTTTTAAAATAAAATTATGTAAACAGATACATTTTATTAAATAATATATTATTTGGACATTATATGAATTTTATATCAATATTTTATATAATCATATTATAAATTAATTTTAATATAAAATCATCAATATATTTTTAATCAAATATCTTTTGTAAATATTGAAATTAATTTATTGTTAAAAATTATGATATATCAATTATAGTGATTTTCTCAAAAACCATTATATACATTTATTGAAAACAAAGACATTATTTTGATAATTTATTTTATATAATAATTGATTTATAATTCAAAATTATATATTACATTGAAAGATAAAATCATTTTAATAAATATGATTAATTCTAAATAATAATAATTAATAATATATTAATAATTTATTTTTGTATATTTGATAATTTACTATATTCGTGTTGAACATTCGAAAGTAAAGGTCGCTTATTATTTTGAGTTGAAAAATAGTATATTGTAATAATGTATATTTCTCTATAGTCTGTAATGGCTCATATTATAATTTCAGATGAAATAAACGCTGGTATACCAGCGTGTGTACAACCAGTGTATACACTTAAAGATTCATCGTGGGTATCATTAAATGTCATTCAATTTCAACAAATTTATTCTATATCATGTATTGAAGAACACGTTATAAGGTGTACATATTTCGTAATATATATCCTTTTAAAAAAGGTATCCCACAACCAGTTTTTCCGGAAATAATGTCCTGAAATGTTTGCTAGAAAGTTATTTTCTAGCAAGTTAACTACAATTTTAGTTACTTGTTACCTGTTACCTAATTGGTTTAGGCACTTCCTTCAACTTCTTTATGGACGTTTTCGGACGTGCTTTTTAATGTATTTATTGAGAAAACGGTATTTTTTAGATTTAACTTGAGTATTACAGTTGAGTCAAATGACCGGATATGGTGAGGTAGATCATTACATATTTTTGGAACATGGACGGAGAAAGATTTATGTTATGTAGGTGTTAAATATGATAGAACTGGAGTATTTAATTTTAATTTGTTTATTTTTTGTTGTTCGTAAATAGTAAATAGTTATGTTTGGAGTTAGTAAGTTGGTGAGATAGTCAGGTGTGTTATGGTGAGTAGATAAATGTATGGTGAGTGAACTATTATAAAGTATACTGGATGTTATTGGCAGCAAATGTAATTTAGTTCTTAGAGGAGATATATGTTGTCAAGAAATTTAGCTATGTTGAATATAAATCTGAAAGCTGAATTTTGAAGGCGTTGGAGTATATTTATTAGATTGTGAAGAGGCATAGAGACAGGAATTATAGTAATCAATGTGGGGTAGAATGAGGGATATAGCGAGAAGATTGCAGTATTAAAATTAATGAAGGGTATTATTGTTCGTAAGTTTTGTAGTATGTAGTTAATTGACTGTGATAGTGATTTAGTCGGAATGTGAAATTGTAGTGTTGGGTCGATTAATATACCAAGTGTTTTTACTTTATTAGCATAAGAAATACTCAAATTATTAATGGTAATTTGTGGTGGAAGGAATATAGTAGTAGATGTTTTAATATGCAGTGATTCAATTTTAAGACAATTTAGTGATAAGAAGTTGTTGGTGAGCCAGTTATGTATATCAGTAATGCAGTTGTTAAGTACATTTATGTCATTGTTAGGGTCTATAAATCTACAGTGTAATTGTATGTCATTTGCATATGAGTGAGAGTCGACTAAATATCTATAGTGGGGTATTTGTCAATAATTTTAAATACGGGAAGTAGATAGATATTGAACAGGGGATGACCAAGGACAGATCCTTGAAGTACTCCATGAGTAACTTTACGAGGTTTAGAAAATAGTGAATTTATGCTAATTTTGTATAAAAAAAATGACCAGTTAGGTATGAGGTGAAGCAATCGAGTACAGTACCAGAGATTCCGATATAGGATAGTCCATTTATAAGGATATTATGGTCAATGGTAAAGAAGGCAGCTGATAAATCAAGGAGAAGGTAGTGAGTTATATTACCCCATTACTTTCAGACAATTTTCTGGAAATATAGTAAATTTATATTTAAAGGGGGTCTCA
>OZ025243.1:8838864-8978864 GCA_964019155.1 Osedax fenrisi
ATTTATATGATTGTGACATTGCGACTATAGTAATTATCGATCATTAGATGATCTAATTCTTGTAGCGGTCTCCCTTGAAAAAATAAGTATACCCTATAGGGTACCCTTATTTTTGTATATTAATGTATATAAATATATATATGTATATATATATATTTATATATATATATATATATATATATATATATATATAGTACTTATACTTCATAATCTAATACATTTATAATTTTCGCTCTCTTCGAATATAAATCTTGTCGAATTACGATACAGTATCTTCTTATTTTAGAATTATAGATATAGTTTATTATTTAAATATTAATAATTATTAACTTATAAGTAAACTGATGATTTATATATTCGGCTCATATAAGATGATTTATAATAACCAAGTTTACAATACATATTTAATATAACTCTAATCTATCTATATATATATGTGTGTGTGTATATATATACCAGTGTTTGTACTCTATAAAGTATACTTTAGTTTAATCCAAGTTATTTTTTTAAACTGAGATCAAATTGTATATGTCTCATCTATATTTATATAGTTGCAATATTTATCATTATATCCATTTTATTCCAAGTTATTTTTTAAAACTGAAATCAACTTTAATTGAGTTTATCAATTTAAAAAAAATTATAATATATATATATATATTATAGCATGGCTTAGAGAATAATAACAATCTGAGTGCATAATAACAATCTGAGAATTGGCACTACTATAAAACTTTGTTAAACTGATTAGATATATTAAGTAGATATATTAGTATATATATAGTATATATATTGGTAATGAATCATCTGAATTATCTATTAATGATTATAATCACACTGTTACAAATAATAGCGTTCAAAACCCTTTACTTTATAAAATATCAATACGTAAAGGGTTTCGTTTCAGTTTATTTACCAAACCCTTTACTTGTATTTCGTATAACTAAAGGATTTGTCGAAACCCTTTAGTACTTTAAATATTCACACGTAAAGGGTTTCTATTTATCTATAAAAAATAATATCATCCAAAACCCTTTACTTTATAAAATATCAATACGTAAAGGGTGTCGTTTAATAAACCCTTTAATCGTATTTCATATGAAACTAAAGGGTTTGTCGAAACCCTTTAATACCTTAAATTTGCATATATATAAAGGGTTTCTATTTATGAGTTAATATAATAGCTTTCAAAACCCTTTACTTTATAAAATATCAATAACTAAAGGGTTTCGCTAAACAAAACCCTTTAATCGTATTTCGTAAATACTAAAGGGTTTCACAAAATGCATAGTGGTGATTCGTATAATTACTACATGCACAATTATTATGCCAACATTATTAATTATTCTAAGTAAAATTATATTATTTTATTATATTTTCTCTATTTTAAAATATTTATTTAATTATACCTTATTAAAAATTAGAAATCAATTATTATTTTTATTTTATATTTAAGGTAATATTCGTCATTATATAAATAAAATGTTATTTTAAAATTGAAATTTTAATAAATAATCAATATTTCTATTCAATTTTTCTATTCATTTTTTTTTGTATAACATAATATTTAAAACATTATAATATTTAATTAATTATTTAATTAATTATAATAATACAAATTAAAATACAACTGATAATTAATTCAATAATATGTTATGAAATTCTATCATTTATTAGATATTTTCACGAAACCCTTTAGTATAAAAATAGCTCAGCTAAAGGGTTTCAAACCCTTTAGTGGATATTCGCACGAAACTCTTTAGTATAAAAATAGCTCAGCTAAAGGGTTTCAAACCCTTTAGTGGATATTCGCACGAAGCCATTTAGTATAAAAATAGCTCAGCTAAAGGGTTTCAAACCCTTTAGTGGATATTCGCACGAAGCCATTTAGTATAAAAATAGCTTAGCTAAAGGGTTTCAAACCTTTTAGTGGATATTCGCACGAAGCCATTTAGTATAAAAATAGCTCAGCTAAAGGGTTTCAAACCCTTTAGTGGATATTCGCACGAAACCCTTTAGTATAAAAATAGCTCAGCTAAAGGGTTTCAAACCCTTTAGTGGATATTCGCACGAAGCCATTTAGTATAAAAATAGCTCAGCTAAAGGGTTTCAAACCCTTTAGTGGATATTCGCACGAAACCCTTTAGTATAAAAATAGCTCAGCTAAAGGGTTTCAAACCCTTTAGTGGATATTTTCACGAAACCCTTTAGTATAAAAATAGCTCAGCTAAAGGGTTTCAAACCCTTTAGTGGATATTCGCACGAAGCCATTTAGTATAAAAATAGCTCAGCTAAAGGATTTCAAACCCTTTAGTGGATATTCGCACGAAGCCATTTAGTATAAAAATAGCTCAGCTAAAGGGTTTCAAACCCTTTAGTGGATATTCGCACGAAGCCATTTAGTATAAAAATAGCTCAGCTAAAGGGTTTCAAACCCTTTAGTGGATATTCGCACGAAGCCATTTAGTATAAAAATAGCTCAGCTAAAGGGTTTCAAACCCTTTAGTGGATATTCGCACGAAACCCTTTAGTATAAAAATAGCTCAGCTAAAGGGTTTCAAACCCTTTAGTGGATATTCGCACGAAGCCCTTTAGTATAAAAATAGCTCAGCTAAAGGGTTTCAAACCCTTTAGTGGATATTCGCACGAAACTCTTTAGTATAAAAATAGCTCAGCTAAAGGGTTTCAAACCCTTTAGTGGATATTCGCACGAAGCCCTTTAGTATAAAAATAGCTCAGCTAAAGGGTTTCAAACCCTTTAGTGGATATTCGCACGAAACCCTTTAGTATAAAAATAGCTCAGCTAAAGGGTTTCAAACCCTTTAGTGGATATTCGCACGAAACCCTTTAGTATAAAAATAGCTCAGCTAAAGGGTTTCAAACCCTTTAGTGGATATTCGCACGAAACCCTTTAGTATAATAAATGCGTAACTATAGTTACTAATTTATTATACTAAATGGTATACCCTTTATAAAGGGTTTGTAATATATTATATCAAACCCTTTAGTTCGAAGAACAGCATAACTAAAGATTTCCAAACCCTTTAGTAGATATTCGACCTAAACCCTTTAGTTTGAAAAAAAAAAGCCTAACTAAAGGTTACCAAACCCTTTGTTTAAACGGTCATCGATTAAAGGGTTTATTTCACGAAAACTAAAGGGTTTTTTTTAACAGTGCTTATCACATCTATAGATAGGTTTTATTACAAATATTATTAATAAGAATATTGAAACTAATAGTATCACTAAATGTAATACCCAAATATTTAAAACTAGGTTGAATTAGTAAATTGTGTCCATTTACATTATATGCATGAGAGGGAAACGTATTTCCAACTCACATCACCACACATTTCTCCGGAGCAAATTAGAGTTCCCATATTTTCATCCAGTTGCTGATATCATCGAGAGTATTTTGCAGAAGGAGACTATCATTGGATTTGAACGAAAATGACAATTTAGTATAATTTGCAAATATAGAGTTATTCATCGAATTATTAATTATTTTAGGGAGATCATATATTTAGATCAGAAATTGCAATGGACCAATAACTGATCATTGTGTAACACCCGTGTATGACCCGTGTGTAGTTAGAAAACGTATTATTCATTTGTACTCGTCGTTTACGATTACGTACTTAAGTAGGAGTTTAGCCACATAATTACGTTACCACAAATCCCATAATGTTAATGATAATGTATGTAATAATTCAGTGCGCGATACTTTATCGAATGCTGTTGCTAAATATATATAAACAATATTATATATCGATGATGTATCTCTAGATTTATATATGTGCTTGTAGATAGAAATTAGTTGTAGTTCAGTTGATTTCCCTACGAGAAAACCATACTAATGATATATCATATACATACTCGTAACATATCTATTAGAACGTAAATAGAAAGTATGATAATGCGAGAGGATTTTTCAAATAGTATTAATGTACTTGGTAACATGTTTATTGGACGGTAATCAATTGCCTTCGTTGCATCACCTTTTTTAAATATGTGGATGATATGAGACAATTTCCATATATCCGGGCATATTCCTGTTTTGAGAATATTAGTGTATATGATTGAAAGAGGATAGCATAATTGAAATGATAAAATCTTAATAAAGCTTTAGGAATACCATTAGATTATTTATTATACTTATTGTGCAATGTAATTGACGTAGCACGTTAGGCGTGGTAGGGTATGAGGAAAACGAGGGAGATGCTGATTATGATGATGGTATGTTACCTATTGCCAGTAACGGTGGTTAATTAGTATCAATACTTTTATTAAAAACTGATTTGTATTGACATGATAAGCAGGATGCTTTGTCAAAATCACATAATAATACAACATTGTTAGTTTCGTCATTAATTGGTGATGTTGAATTAGTAGCATGTAGTTTATTATTTAAGTATTTATAGAAACTAGACTTTAGATAACACCTTAGCTTCTTTGTCTAGGTTATATTCATTAATCTTAGCAACATTTGTTCATTAATATTTTAAGATGGATAGGATATCTATATTTTCTAACTTGGTAGGAGGAGTAAGATTGTTACATATTAGTAATAATTTATCTATAAATATGGATAACATAATCGAACTATCATTAGCTGACTTTAATAGGTAGTCCCAATTAAATATAGAAAGATAATATTTTATTTAGTCATAATCAGATTTAACCCAATTAATGTAGTTTGGTAGTGACTTTTGATTAAATGATTATATATATATATATATATATATATTCATTTATTCAAATATGTATATTTTTCTACCAAAGTTTAATAAAGTTATGAGGTGGTATTCGTCTATAATTTACAATATAAAGTTTTACTTCACGGTAACATTATATAGTGTAGGCGAAGAATTGTAATTGTATTTGTTAATTATGTAAATATATATATATATATATATATATATATATATATATATATATATATATTATAGTAACTTTCATTTTTATATATAGCCATTAATTACAAAATTTCTAAATTAAAAAGAGTTTATACAATGTAAATGAATATTCAACTTAGTAAACGTAAGCAAACTATAATATTTAAGTTAGCTATTCCTTCATTAATAAGTTATTCATTATATTTACATATAGTTATTCGTAAATTGCACATCGTACATATACATTATATATTACTGATATGTGGATTTATAGGTATCAACTATATACTTGATTTCTATATTCAAAATATTTTTTGAGAAGATATTTATTTAATTATATTTTGTGATATAATTTAATAAAATGGGTCCTAGACAAAATATAGGTCCTAGACAGAAAAATATGTTATTATAATAATATTCATATATTTATAATTAATATGATTAATACATTCACATGAATCATAACCACGTGTAGAATATATAAAAAATAGGTAATAATCGCATACAAACATACCAAGGTGACAACAGGTCACCTCATATATACCAAGATCAACATATAGCATATATACCTTGCAAGGTCACGATATGTACTGGATATATCATGATTACCCTTCAAATACACTAACTTTAGTTATTCGTTTTAATATTAAGACATTCGTTAATTATGAAATCGTGAAGTATGCTGGGATTTTATTACTAAGATTATATTTCTCAAATTAATTATGTTTAATTGTTTTATTAAAGTAATTAAGTAATTATTATATAACCTCATTTTAACTAAAATATAAATATAAGAATACTAATGATACAACCTCTTCCCTAGCTGAACTATTGAATCCGCAGAGAGATGAAGTATAAACATATTTCAAAATGAAGAATATCATAATAGTATATATATATTAAGACAATCCCGTATATTGTTATATATGTTACTTATTTGTATCATATTGTTTTACGCACTCGTAGCTAAATATAACATATTACTAGTTTAACACGGCTTACACTAATACTTACCCTAGTGACCCATTGCCCTCCAATTGTTGTGTTGATGTGCACATGTGTGTTACTCTATTATGTATACTATATATGGATATGATACATATTTACAACTATATGGGTATTGTGTTTAAATGTTAAGGTATTTGTAAACGTAATGGTATCTTAATACATATATATATATATATATATATATATATATATATAGGTTTAATTTATGAATAAAGTACATTTATATGTGAGTTATATATTGTTAACATAATATTTTGATTACGTATTACACATTCACTTAACATCTTGTTATACGATTCTCTAACCCCAATCAGTGTGGTAATAGTTTAGTAGCTATGTGTGTTCTATACGGGTGTTATACAATACCTATTGTTACAAGAAGTTTGAACGTTGACTATTATATCCGTTGTCTTTGAATTAGTTAACCTTATGATTACTGCAAACCTGGCTACTGTGATGGTCTATTACCGGGCGATAATATAGATTACAGCTTTTACGACAATATTATCTTTGATCGCTCCGACTTGATGAAATAAATTCCTCTAATGTATATATATATATATATATATATATATATATATATACTATAGTCTACAAACTCCGAATAGTCAAACCTGTCGTATATTTACTATATGTTAATTATTAGAATTACCTACTATATATTATTTAACTCTATATAATATATCGGTATAGGTATTTAGATATGTTTATACAATGTATAGTAAACTTTCAGTTGGGTTATTTTCTTTTGATGCAATCAATTTTTCCCCAGATATATCTTAAACATATACATTTCAGAATATTTAATGTTCTATAAATTGCATCTATATTATCTATATTAGTATCTTCTCGGTTTTAATAATACCTTACATTACCAGGTCGAGCTTGCTCGGTCGTCCATAACATACTTCTTCCATCCTTTTCTATCATTCATCGACGTATTTATTTCGTCTATCGTTAGCAGATCGGTATCATCCCGCAGTTGATCTATGTACGTCTTCGCTGGGCGTCCACGCGAACGGTTACCATTCTGTGGTAGCCAGAGTATCAGGTCGCTCGCTACTTCATATTTTCTTCTCCAGCAGTGACCAGCCAGCCTTTGCATGCGTATAGATTTGCTAATTTTTCGAATATCGTCATATAATTGCTCATTTGTTAGATGATCTCTCCAGTATTTGTTTGTTACAACTCGGAGCATGTGTGTGTATGTTCCATCAATCTTTTTCTCTAACTAGGTTGTTAGAGTCCAGGTTACAGAAACGTAAACAAGCACTGATTCGACTGCCGCTCTGAAAAAATGTCTTTTAAGATGAGTACTTTTGGATTTCCATATTATATTCATACTATGTAATGCTGCCTAGGCTTTAGAAATCCTTATATTAACATATCTTTTAGTTGATCTAATATAACTTCTTAGATATTTAAAATCTACTACTTGATTTATTACACTTCCACAGATACTTTTCATTTACATGTTGTTATTCTGATTGATATTGATATATTCAGTTTTGTCAGTGTTAATGTAGAGTCCAATTTATTTTGCGGCTGATTATATTTTCAGTAATAATGTATTAGCATCTTTCAGAGTATTACGTGTTACGGCGATATAATCAGCATAGTCCATATCGGTAATTTGTTCAGCGGGATATCATCTACTCTTTCTATCTGTTAGAGTAAAACCTAGCTCTCGATTATTATCTAATGACGTCGAATATAATCGAGACAGATTATAAAGAGGAACGGCGCAAGTGTATCACCCTGTAAGACTCCAGTTGTAATTTCAAAGTAAGGTGTATCTCCATCTGGTGAGCAAACCATTGAACGAGTATTTTTGTAGGTCATCATAATTGCACAAACTGTCTCTTCTGGTACTTTAAAAGTATTTCTTTCATATTTTGTTCGATATATTGTGTCAAAAGCTTTTGAAAAGTCAATAAAGAGTAGTGGCAGGTTTTTAGCTTTTACTCCTTCTAAAATTCGTCTAATAGTCAGTATTTGTCTCGTTGTTGATCTAATTGTTCGGAAGCCATTTTGATTTTTTCTTAGGATTGGATCAATTTTTGGTATAATCCTGTTTAATAACATCAGATTATATATCTTAGCGGCGATTGTTGTTAGAGTACTTTCTCGGTAGTTTTTTTGTGATGGAAAGGTCTCCTTTTTCAGGAAAATAAAGTATACATCCATTGGTTTAACTCACTATAGGTTTCTGGAAATAAATACGATTACAGGATTCTAACAAAATTCTTTAAAATCATCTAATTTCCAAACTTCTGCTGGTATTTCGTCCAAACCTACTGCTTTTCCGTATGATATATTATTTGTAGCTTTCATAACTTCTTCTTTCGTGAAATGGCAGATTTTTATATCAAGATTATTTAATATATGATCTGAATTTTTGCTATAAATTGTCGATTGGATATTCTTGCCAAGTAAATCTTTGAAATGTTTATGCCATCATATGATTCGTTGATTATCATTGTTTGCTTTTAGTTTACATTTATTTGATTCCTTACTTCCGCTGATTTCATTTATTGTTTCCCAGGCTAGTGCAGATTTCTTATTTGTGGTCGCCTTTTGGATTGTATATATCTTTTTATTTATGTAATTTTTTTGTTTCAAGTCTATTTGTTGCGTGATTTTCTAATGTTATATAGAAAATAGTTTGCATTGAGAATCATTATAGATATGTAGTCAGAATAATCTATAGATTACCTATAGATTATCTATAGATTAACCTATAGGTTTGAGTTGATGGTGAAACTAAGAGTTGTTTTGGATTATGAGAAATGGATAGTCGAAAGGGGTGGGTGATGATTATGGTGTAGGTAGGTCTGGATAGAATGATGGTATAAGTGTTGGTCATATTAAGTGATAGGGAATTATGGGAGAATCAGTCATGATCATTCAACTTGAATCAATCAGTAAGTTCTACGAGGCAGTTAAAAATAGACCGTTTAATAGAGTTGGAGTCACAGGAAATGGGAAAAGAAGAATAAAGTTGTACATCGTCGGCAAAAAGATGGTATACCATAGTAGATGTACTTATGGGCGCCGGAACAGGGGGGTTTGTGGGGTTGCAACCCCCCCTGGCAAAATAATGGGGGGGTTTTGATACCTAAAACCCCCCTGCCATTTAGGTAAAATGAAGAATTTTTACTGTATATTATTATCATCTCTGTGATGATTATATTTTAGCAGAAATTAATAATGTTATTATATATATATATATATATTATAGAGAATCATTGGAGAATCATTCAAATGTCTATGAATTTTATATTTATAATATATTATCTTTGTTTATTCATTAACAAAATCCAGGAAAAATATAATAAAATATAATTTCCAATATATTATAATTAAATTTGATTTATAATGAAGAAAAATACTCTATTTAGTTATTGGTTAGTTTATATAAATATACATAAATAACTGTTTATATTTGTTTAAGGGCCGGGGTAACCTTGCCGAGTTACATGTAAAAGATAGAGAAAATTAGGGCATTTTATGCATTTTACAGGACAATGTCTAAAAACTCATTTTAAATATATTTAAATACTTTTATTTTAAACTTTATATACCATTAATTTTATAAATCTATATATTTTAAAATTTTACTATAACAATTTTAACACAAATAATAATGCAAAGGTTTCCCCGGCCCTTAATTTAAACCTTAAATAAATTTATTATTATTATTAAAAATTAATAAATTATTTTTAAAATTATTATTAATAATTTTAATAAATTGAATTCTTATAATTAATTTTATTTATATTAAACATATAAAATTAATAATATTATTATAACAACAGTAATATATAATAAGTTATTAATAAACATAAACAAATTAACAAAAACTATAAATACTTTAAATAACAACATATTTAATAAATGTTTTAATTTAAAAAAACTAACAATGGTAATATACTCTAGGAATAAATCTATTTCTTCAAATACGGATTCCCAGGGACAATCGACATCTTCAAAAACTGATAACGTTATTGATTCTCAGATACAATATCCATCTTTGAATGTACAAAATCAACCAAGCCCATCTACTTTAGCAAATAAAATAATTACAAAAAAACGCAAATAATTAACCTTTCAACAATCGTGATATGCAGAATTTAACTGGTTACATTGGGACCCTACTTTGGAAAAGCTGTTGTGCTACCATTGCTTACGATATTAGGATATCTACAAGTTGAATTTGAGAAAACACGGTCATATACTACATAATTTTACGTCAACTGGCTTTTATAATCTAAGTAAAGTTAAAGAGAAATGTATGATCATTCTACATCATAATTACATACAGATGCTATGAATTATTTTATGAAAAGTGAACAAAATGTTGAATCAGTAATTAAGAATTTAAACATAAAGATAGTAAAGAGAATTATTTAATTTTAGAAACACTGTTTTATTCAATTAAATATCTTGCTAGACAAAGTATTGCTCATCGTGTAAAGAATTGAAATCAAGGTAACCTATACGAAATAATGAAAATGCAAAGTAGAAATAAACCTGAAATTATTAAAATGATAAATCGTGTAAACGAGAGCAACAAAACTAAACATTTATTTAGTTCCGATACAAAACGAAATTTGTACAATGTATGGTCATTCAATTTTAAGAATTATTGCTGAGTAAGTAAAAAAAAGAGTGGACCATTCTCTATAATGTGTGATGGAACCCAATATACAACTTTGGAATACCAGGAATCTATTGTGATTAGAAACATTGATGAACATCTAAAAGTACAAGAAAAATGTATAGGATTTTATTTATTTATGCTGGCGAATCTATTGCAAATATTCTGAAAGTCACCATTATTCGTCTCGGTCTATCCATGTCTAATTCGTGGACAATGTTATGATGGAACGTCTAATATATCAGCTTTATACAAAGGAACACAAGCCCTGATACAAAAAGAACAACCTTTGGCATATTATACAGATTGTGTTCTCGTCGCCTAAATCTTGTTTGTAAATCTGTTGCTCAAAGTAAAGCTTTACAAGGTTCTCTATCCATTGTGAATGATATTGATGTTCTTTTTAGCAAATCTGGAAAATTTAGAGATTTATACCAATCTATTGATAATGATAACACCAGATTCAAATCAATGTGTCCTACAAGATGGACTGTCAGATGTAAGGTTATATCAGCAGTCTTAAATAACTATTTAGATATTATAAATGCATTAGAACAACTGACAATGGCAAGAGGATATAGTACTGAACTAATCGCCAAACAATATTCATATAAGAATACTCTACTAAAAACATCTACATATATTTCATTAAATATAGCATTTGATATTTTCACTTTATTAGAAACATTGGTTAGTGTTACCTATAGTTTATACTAATTATTCTTGATTACAGAAATATATATTTATATTAATTATATTAATTTATATTATAAGTATAAGTTATAAAATATATTTCATTAGATAAGTGTACTTGGATCAAAGGCTACTCTCAATGAACATGTTGTTTTACTCATTAATATATTAATCGACACAGTACAGAACAAACGAATGAATTATAACATTTATTTAGAAAATATTTCAAAAGATTTTTAAAAGAATCTGAAAATCTAGATTTGTTACTATTACGTAATCCTAGAAAACGTAAAATTCCATCAAAGTTTGTATCATATATTAATATATATATATATATATATATATATATATATATATATAATCTTATTTATTTGTAATTATAAATATTGTTAGACTTGTTAATGGAAAAGAAAACAATGTATATTCCAACACAAATGATATCAATATTATACTGAGGTTATACACAAATAATCTATTTATTTAATATTTTTTTAATAATAAAACATTATAGAAAAGAACACATGGAAATATATGATATCCTTATTACTGATTTAAATCAAAGATTTTTGAAAAATAATCAAAGTATAATTTCATATGACAAATTATTATCGTCATTATTAAATACAAATATAATTGATTATTCTGAAGTAAGTATACTTAATTAATTAAGGATATTTATTTATCTGAAAAATTAATTAAACATAATATAGAATATTTACTATATTACAAATACAATATTCTATATTATATTTTATTAATTTTTCAGATAAATAAATATCCTGAATTAAGTGTTCAAGCTTTAAAACTCGAACTACCTATGTTCAAGAACCATTTCAATTCTCAATATTTTAAAGAAGCAGTAGAGAATATGATCTATGCAAAAGATTGCCTAAAAGAATTATGTCTAGGTATGTAGGTATAAGTCCTACTAATACATATATATATATATATATTATCTTATATATTCATTAATTTAATATTAATTATTTTTAGGAATTACCTAGAAACAACAAAATTAAACAAATTATTGATTGTACAACCAAGTACGTCAGTTTCCTGTGAGAGAAGATTTTCTATGTTAAGAAGATTGAAAACGTGGTTAAGGTCACAAAGCACACAGCAAAAAATAAACATATTGGCTATCTGAACATCAGTATATATTAGATTCTATTGACGACAATAAATTGATAAAAGTATTTTGCCAAAGAAATTTGTTTAGAAAAAATGTTATAGGTATAACATAATAAATATATAAACTATTTTGGGATTTATTATTATTATTATAACATATATATTTATTTAAAATATTCTAGATATGTTCATTATAAGAATCATATTTTGTTTATTAACTCAGTATAATTATAATTATATGTTTTAACATTTAAAATAAATCATAATTTGTACTCTATTATATGTTACAAGATATATTTTAAAATAATTACAGTCTAGTATATAGTTGATATATCATTTATAATTTATAAATTATACTTATTGCTTAAAACCCCCCCTGGGAAAAACTAGTTACGGCGGCTATAGATGTACTAGAGTGGATGTAAGGATATTTACGAAATATGAATTGTATACAATTCCCATATATGGGAATAATATAAATAATAAAAAGTAAAGGACCAAGCACAGAGCCTTGTGGAATATAAGAAACCTATACACTATATTTAAGTTAACATATATTTCAATGTTTATATATATCTTCGAAAACATTCTAATAATTTAACATAATGATATATATATATGTATACATAATTTAATTATATGCATAGCATATGTCCGACATAAAAATAGCATATGTCTAGTGTGTCATTGTTCACGTTATTACTATAGATCTTTACCGTATGACATACTGTATGTCAGTTACATAATGTCGCACACATATGGTGTATGTATCACTTCAGCATACAATGTTGTTCATTTGGTGACCGTGGGCGTATTAGAGAGTTATACGTGGGCGTTTCTTATCGGTGTGAGGGGCGTGTTCTAAGCTATCACAATCTGGGGATCACGACAAGACGTTTTGCTCTATTGTATTACTAAGTTATAAAGCCGAGATATAATAGCGTAGCCGCCTCTCCAGCGTAGGTAAGTAATACTTACTAAGTGTGTTTTCATTGCTAATATCGTGGGCTGTCGCGTGAAGGATGTCGTGTCGTATATATCGTGGGTATGTGTGTACGCATGTGTGTACGCATGTGTATATATATATATACGCACACACTTGTGCGAATACCTTGTATTACCACTCTATAGAGTGACGTGTATGGTGCACTGTGCGCATGCACGGCGTGCGCACGTACGTGTTGTTACGAGTACGCGAACGTAATGCATTAAACGCATGCGTATGTGATTATGTATATATCACCTTCGCATCACAATTACGATACGTACTTATAAGTAAATATTCTATTAGTCGACATTGCGTTCAGTTTTCGTTATCGGGTCCTGCAGTAACCGTGTCATATAACCACGTGACATACACGCACACACACGTACACACATACGTACACACATACGCACACATATACGCACACACATACGCACACACACGCATACGTGAACGATATATCATATGATATATCATATGAGTATATAATAAAGTAAGATTTCGTTCAATGATAACTTATTATCATTGTGTGTGTGTGTGTGTGTGTGTGTGTGTGTGTGTGTGTGTGTTCGTATGTGTGTAGTATAGGTGTTATACACATAAACATGTATATGCCTATAGTTACTTATGGGTATTCATTACAATATCAGATAAACAATGCACCCATTACTGTATTCTATACATAGTATTCCTATCTGTTCATATACGATGTACGACTCATTATCTCAAATTATATATATATATATGTATATGTATGTGTGTATTAATTGATTAATTAATATGTAATATACACGCGGGCAATAACAACACAATAAAACTTAATAACACACACAATGTAAATATTGTATACGGTGTAAATATGTGGTAAATAAATCTCTGCAAACCTGAAATATAGGATATTTTAGTTGTGAAGAATTAGTAATCCCGTTCTTGCTTTCTGTGTATGTATCTGTAGATAATGTGTGTTGTACCGACAAATATACACACACACACACACACACACACACACACACACACACACATACACATATATATATATATATATATATATACATATATATATATATATATATATATGCGCGTACAATGTACGGCGTACATTCATCAAGTTTACCTCATCACTTACAAATATGGTCGTATTACATAACACAAGAGACAATGGGCTCAGTTATAACTTGGGTTATTAATTACGCACTAGTGTGTGTGTGTGTGTGTGTGTGTGTGAGTGTGTGTGTGATATTGTTATTAATAACGATGCGATACAGACATCAGTTTGTCATCACCTGCTAAGACAGTCTCTCTATTGTATGCACCTGTGGTAAGGTAGTAGGGGTAGGGTATGGTAGGGTAGGGTAGGGTAGGGTAGGGTAGGGTAGGGTAGGGTAGGGTAGGGTAGGGTAGGGTAGGGTAGGGTAGGGTAGGGTAGGGTAGGGTAGAGTAGGCTATTATGACGCAATAACTCGATATAACAATAGCTGTATTGTTAGAAGTACTCAACTTTTTATCTTATAAATAATCCTTTCTTTACGTGAATATCTAGCTCGAGATATTTAAACCTGGAACCTAAAAAATAAATCGTTTCTTTACGTCTATGTAAATAGAGATGGGTTTAAAACTAAACTCATTACTAGTATCGGGTTCCTAATCGAGGTGAATCCACGAGTATGCGTGTGTGTGTGTGTTTGCGTATGTGTGTGCGTGTATGTGTGCGTTTACGACATACACAATTGACATTGTACGATGCAGTTTACTGGGTATTCGTAATAAACGTTTACCAGCACAAGGCGTCGTGTCACGTGTTATATGTAATACGTCTGAAGTAAATAGGGCCGTACGATGTAGTTTTGATGGGATACTATAGTATATATATATATATATATATATATATATATATATATATATATACTATACTATACTACAACGGTACTATTGTTCCGTCACAATTCCGTTATTGTACTACAACAATGAGAGGTAGTGGTAGTGGTATACAGTAATAGTACTAAGTAACCTCTTACTAACCTGCTATTAGTGAAAGGAATGTGCTCTATTTGAAAATTAAAACATATTACAATGGGGTAGGTATAAATGTGTATGTTACATTACCTACGTATATGTTTATGTAATATGTCATAGTATAATCAAGAAGATAGATAATGTAACATATTATATATATATATTGTGGATTATAATAAATGTAGTCGTTAAGTAAAAAAATAGTAATCAATAGTAATAATATATTAATTATTGTTATTGTTATTTTTATTTTGTAGGAGTCCTTTCATCCTTTCCAGTAATTTAGATGAAGTTTTCACTTATAACCATGTGACTCTAATGTCCCTTCGAAGCCGCTCTCATGTTACGGTATTCATGGTTTTAACGAGAGCCAATCATTTATGTATACACAATTATATAATATAACTTCTATATATTATTGTAAGACCTATTTTAATTGTCCGGACGATTAGGTCATTAAGTATATAATTATATATATACTTTATATATATACATTTTTATATTATATTTGCATTCATTGTATTTAGTAAATGATACGAATAATAAAAAATGATATGACTTATTATAAATAATGATACATTTAGGTATTAAATATCAGTTTCTGAGAGTAATATATTCTGCAACCCTTTATCGTGTACCTCGTGATCATTATTATCACGTGATCATTGTTATCACGTGATCACTGTTATCACGTGATTACTGTTATCACGTGAGCATTGTTATCACGTGATCATTGTTATCACGTGTTACCGTAAAGTTAACAGTTCATTGTTACCAGTAACCGTGGTTACGATAGATATGTATACAAATGTAGTGTTTACTAACTCCGCTTGCTCCCCACCTAAGTATGTTATTGTATATATCGCTATATATGTTGAATCACTCAATTCCATTCTTTATTATGTAATCGAAATACATGTTCCTTTAAACATGTTCCTTAAACTTGGCCCTGGTCATCCTAACTTATCCTCGTCAAAATTACATAAATTACATTACTTCATTTGAATAAATCTACCGATATCCGACTGGAAATCTATATATTTACCAACCATCGTGAATACTATCGATCCCTAAAACTAAGTCTACATATGATATCAATGCAATATACGTTGTACAATAGGCTTTATTTTACCCATCACCGAAAAGTGATTATTTAACAATTGTCTAATAGTCGTCAATATAAACGATGTTATAAATTCGCTGATAAAACTTTTCTTATAAAATATCTACTACTAGATCAACTAATAATTCCATTCTTGAAACTTTTAGCATCCAATATATATATAGTATATAAAGTATGCGTACACCTTTTGTAGATACTAGGTTACCTTTATGTTGAACAGTGTACACACTGTGTATTACATAGAATACACATATATATACACGTATATTATTTAAGTCTCTAGCTTCTTCACACGATCAACTCGGATATTGCAGACCTTATTAACAGACATACACCACCCTCTGACCTTAATAATATCGCCTTACAAACATTATAGTAGGTCGTCTTCGTGTCTTTCTATCTGATGGAATGTATTCACAACCCTTTAAAAAGCCATAATTACTCAAATCCTTAAATATTAAATAATATTTCTCTAATCCTAATATTATGTGTAATAATAGTTAGCTAGTAGGCCGGTTCATAGTTTAACTTCCATTCCTTAGCAATTAATCAACTACCACTCCTCAAATATTTGAGTGCATTGTAAACTTTCAATATAAAGATGTACTTCACTACATGGCCTGTTTGGCGAGTATGATGTTATAGTCAAGTATAGCATTACTAAATATATATATAGTACTAGTAATTCATGATATAGCAATTCTATGATAGCATACGATGTATTGTGGATATATACAGTGTACGAGTTCACTTTGTAAAAGTAATCTTCAGTACAAAAAGTATACAATTCTCTAATCGAATATGTCAATGAAAGAGTGATCGGTTCGAGATTTCTATTTCATAATGATATTCATAGATTTTTAAAATGTATTGTCATGTATGAATAGTCTAATATATTATGTGTTAGGTAAATTAGAAGTGTGATTATTGTTTAGCAGTGTGTAGTATGCCTATAAGCGGTCTATAGACCCGTATAAGGGCTGACGTCGCCATGTTATACATCGTTATATATAAAGTCGCTGGTAGTATGTATAAGATGCTCGCGTACAAGTATCCTGTCACTGCAATCAGGACATGAAAATAAAATCTACTAGTTAAGAATCAGATATATACATAAAAGATATGCATATATTGTATGTAACTATGGATGCATAAGACATATTGGATTATATGGTATTAATTCCTTCTGCGTTTGTTATATTACATGCTGAGCATGTACTCGATAGCTTTAGATATCGAGGTTTAAGTACACGCGTACTTAACTAGTGTATATTCTCGTGATGATATGCAATACATATCGGACACGAAGATAAAGTAATATATGCACTATAGGCGCTGTGTGTAAGGTGATACTAAATAAAGGTATTCGATATGTGTGTTAGGAGTTAATACGGGTATCCTTTATAGAATGAAGGTTATCTGGAGAACACATATTCATCGCAGTAAAATAATGTTAATATTGTACGTCGCATTGTTACTTTAGTGAGTTATGGAGTAATGGGTTAAGGTGTAGTGTTATAGTGGATGGGGGTATCGTAGAGAGGACATATCCTTGAGATCAGTTAATTTAGATCGTGAAGATACTTGAATGTAATTTTTGTTAGGTTTAGAAAAGTGTATATGGGCATGTATGTTATATATATATTATATTTCAATTAAATATATCGTATACTATATTATACTTACATTAAACTAATGTTAGTGTATTTATATTACATTTTAATCATACCTTTATTAAAGTTCTATTGTAATTTTGAATATCAACATCCTGTACTAACATTTACGAGTAATTATTACGTACTTTATGATATTTATATAACCGCATCTATCCGGTCAGTGTAATGATCAGTGTACTGGTCAGTATAGTAGTCGGTGTAGTGGTCATTGTAGTGGGCAGTGTAGTGGTCAGTGTAGTATGTAGTGTAGTAGTGGTCAATGTAGTGGTCAATGTAGTGGTCACTGTAGTGGGCAGTGTAGTGGGCAGTGTAGTGGTCAGTGTAGTGGTCAGTGTAGTGGGCAATGCAGTGGTCAGTGTAGTGGTCAGTGTATGGTCAGTGTAGTGGTCAGCGTAGTATTCAGTAGTAGTGGGTAGTGTAGTGGTCAGTGTAGTGGTCAGTGTAGTGGTCAATGTAGTGGTCAGTGTAGTGGTCAGTGTAGTGGGCAGTGTAGTAGTCAATATACACCCGACTCCTTCAAGAAAGCAACTCTGGACTATAACGGACAATACACGCGAGCTATCCATCAAAACGTTTGACCACAAAGGTTATAGTAGAGGCACCAGCAGCAGCGCAGGTAAACAAACAATGCCGCACGCAACCGATCTCTATAATTAGGGGGTGGTCACGGCTTTATGTGGCCATACTCCGGACATTACCGGACCAGACATTGCACACATTGTTCCCGTATAGCACCCACCCTGTGTGTGGCCTACCCCGTATGGGGTGTAGGGGTGGTACCGGGGTGGTATGGTCAGTCGTAACGTAATATAATAATGGTATAGCCAGCGTGACAACGAATGTGTAGATATAATAGTGTTGGGTGTACAATGTAGGGGTGATGTAGGGGAGATGTGTGGGTGATTTAGGGGTGATGTAGGGGGTGGTGTAGGGTGATGTAGGGGAGATGTAGGGGCGATGTAAGGTGTACAATGTGTAGGGGCATTATTTAGTGACTTTGTATACCCCACAACGTACATTATAGAGGTATACATGAAATTAAATATTTAATTGAATTAATGTTTATTTATATACAAAAATAAAGTTATACGTTCTCTATTGTGTAAAAAATATGATAAACATATAAACGTAATTCGTTTTAATTTTTATTACAGTTATAATATATATTCACTATTTGTGTATGTGTGTATATGTGTATGTGTGTATGTGTGTGTGTGTGTGTGTGTGCGACATATTGTGCGTGCTTATTTTACATATCACATTGAACTATTATTACTATTGATCGATAGAATTCTATATAGTATGAATACCGAATAATTATTCATAATATATATATATATATATATATATATATATATATATGATACGTTACTATAGTAACTTACTACCCGTGTGTTAGATAAGTATGGTTATTGGTCATGTGTACAATGTTATATTTAGTTGATATGAGTATACTCATGTATACATGTGTTATTATTATAGGTAATGACTCATTGCTAATGAGGTAATATTGAGGGAACCGTGTGATATACATGATATACTCAGTTATACATCTGCATTATTTATATTTAAATTAAAAATGGCTCGTATTCTATTTCATGAATGTAAATTATATATCACCAATAATGTATCCTATTAGTAGTTAACATAATACATCGAATATACATATGATTAAACTCCAACCCGCTATATAGTGTATGTCGTTGTATAGCTTATTTCACTATAGAGAGTGTTTTATAAGTGTAGTATACTATAGTATACAAGTTTTCACTTTGTAGCAATTTTTATATTGTTTAATAAAACCTAGTTTATAAATAAATTTATGACTCGTCTTTACTGATCGTCAGTATTAACAGGGAGGTCAGAGGTCAGTCCCTGGTATTAAGTTAATCAAATAGAAGTCAACGTTATTCAATAGTATGTAAAACTTAAAAAAGTACTGAGATTCCAGTAGTTCAGTGCATGTTTAGTATAGTCGATATGTACTGTACCAATAACATACTGACATCGTCATAATGGCGTCGTTGTTACATGCATTATTCATCACCCATGGTACAAAGGATTTCTTTGTATACAGATTTTGTTATGATAAACTTTAATGTACAAATTAAACATTTGATATTGATTATCATGAGGATATTGTTTTGATGTTCTGAGGGTATCAGTTCTGATGCATGCCTAATGTATGTATGATGCATGCCTGATGCATGTATGATGCATGTCTGATGCATGTCTGATGCATGTCTGATGCATGTCTGATTCATGTCTGATGCATGTTTGATGCATGTATGATGAATAATATAGGTGTTCCCGCTGGTATCCACCTCCTCGTAAATGTACCTACACACACACACACACACACACACACACACACACACACACACACACACATACAGTGTACGTCGTACACACATGTATGATATACCTGAAACAGAGGAATATTCCTATATGAATATCTACAGTTACTAGTTGTGTAATTTACATGCATCATTAACAATAGAGCCATTGTTCTCTTTGGCATAGTACTAGGTTGGGCTCAGAAATAACAGTAGTAGATTATATATATATATATATTTATAATATATATATATGTATAGATTAAATCAAATTAATTTATGTAAAATATGAATTCAACATATTTAATAAAAATGTCACTATTTCATTATTATTATTATTATTATTATTTATTTGGGTTTATACACTTTTTAAATGAAGGTTAACAAAAGTGTTTGTGATAACATGGTAATATAATATAAAAACAAGGTAATATATGCTCGTGATATATTAAATAATAAAAATTACATTATAACTCATATTCAATTATAAATAAATGAGTTTTTAATAATGTTTTAAATGATGATGTAAATGAAGATCGTAAATTAATATCGAGCCTGTTCCACTCGATAGGTGCCGCTATACTAAATGCTCTGCTGTTGTTTGCCGATTCTTTTTTTGCGTTGCTTTGAATTTGATGTAGATTATGTGATCTCTGCACTCTCAGACTTGAATACGGTTTGATCAATATTGCGAGGTACGTCGGTGTCCTGTGATGATATGCAAGATGTGTAGTTACTAGTAGTTTATAAATAATACGGAAATTAATTGGTAGTAGGTGTTATTGTCGCATTAGTTCAGTTATACTGATTGTGTCGTCTATTGATCTTGGTGGTAATTTATATAATACATGTATTGACGATCGAATTATTTCATTGAATGGCATTAACTGATAAGCAGGTAAATTAATCAATAGTATGTTACAATAGTCCAATATAGATATAACTAGGCTTTGAATTAGCAATTTACATGTATTAAAAGTTATTGTTTTTCTGATAATTCTAATATTATGCAATTGATAGTTGGCTGATTTGACTTTTGCGTTTATAAAACTTAACATATTAAGATTCTTATCAATTAAAACTCCGAGATTTTGTTCCTTATCTGATATTATTATAGACATTATATGGTAGTAATTATTGAACAAGTATGCACATACATATATACTCTACACATAAACACCACATACACATATATACACACACATATATATATATATATATATATATATATATATATATATAATATATATATATATATATATTATAATTGATGATCAGATACCGATACGAATATTCCTATTCACAATACTAAATATGATTCTCTTTGTGGGCGATAAGCTATAAATAGATTACAAGAATACTAATGACCTCCATACCTCAATACCTACATTACTGACATATATATATATGTATATTACCGTTGTGGTAAACAATAAAACTATGATTAATATGCACTCGTATATCTGTACAGATTATCATTGATAATAATTGTAACAACTACAATATTCAATAAGTATTGTGTAAACATGTTTATTGTAACAATGCTATTGTAACGGACATTAAAGGTATTTAGGTTAACTATTACTTAGTCGGATTTGTACCAAAGTATACATTGTATGAAATGTATACATTGTATGAAATGTATACATTGTATACATTGAAGGTATACCCCTGTCCCATGTATGTATACACATTCCATACATGGACGTAGCTAATTAACATATTATAACGTATTTCTAAATACCCTGATAGATATATTGTTTGTTGAAATGATAACGATTATATAGTGTAAACACATATATATATATGACTGTATATATATATATATATATATAACTGATTTTGCGAAACAATCTTTAAGGGAGTTTCCCACTACAACATTTTCCGGCAACTTGCCGGAAATATTGTAACTTTAAAACCATTTTCTATCAAGTTGTAATGGGATACCCACTATAAAGTTATTATATTTCAGGCAAGTTGCCTGAAAGTAAGGGGGTTTCCCACTAAATGTGTAGCTAACTTGATAGCAGATCATTTTAAAGTTAAAACATTTCCTGCAAGTTGCCGGAAATACTTGTAGTGGTATACCCCTTTTAGAAAGATATTTGTGTATATGATGAGATCAAGTTAATAAATTATAATACATATGTAAGTGTATATATGAATGTAGGTACATATATATGTGTACCTATGTCGTTATGTTAGTACATATAAACACCTATTATGTATGTTTTATAATACATTCTATAATATATATATATATATATATATATATATATATATATATATATATATATATATATATATAATATATATATATATTGTCATATATTGTCATATGACTCACGAACAAGAAATGTGAATCATTCAGGTGTACTAATCATTCTTATTAATATCAATAATATAAGAATAGTGGTTTGTTTGTTTATATGTAATACATGTTAGATTTACGTGTTTATATTAATATATCTATTGATGTGTGTGTGAGTGTGTGAGTGTGTGTGCGCGTGTGTATTTATGTGTTTATGTAGTATATGTAGGAATATATATATATATATATATATATATATATATATATATGTGTGTGTGTGTGTGGTATGTTTATGTGTATATGTTGTGTGTATGTTTAGTTTAATGTATGTGTTATATATATATATATATATTTGTTTATATCATATTATTGATACATCAATATATATCTACCTACTATGCAGCGTTCGTGCGTGAGTGTATGACATACACTGTATGTATGTACAATTGTTGAATGTTGTCTTTGAATACATAAATTAATAAGCGCCATACCTCGACATTCCATAGGGTGTAACCAGCTATATAATACCTATAGCTGGCACTATTCATACATAGCCGACACGTATTACATAGCTCTATTCACACGCGCACACACGCACGCACCCACACACGCACACACACATACACACACACACAGAAAGAGAGAGAGACTCATCTCTAGATGGCATTCAAGTGGTCGAAGAGGACCTATAACGCCGACCTCCTCGTCAAAGATGGAGATTTATCGTTTCCCTTTGTGGTGCGCATGCTCAGAACCGATACCGGAAGTGAAGGTTACGAGGTTAGTGGGCGGGGCGTGGCGGGGGGGCGGTTACCATGACTTAATAACCGTTGTTGTGTCTGTTATGTCATCCACGTTGTTTACGACGAATACATATATCGGTTATATACTATAATTCTAAACTAATATTATATAACATAAACTTTATAAAAAATATAGTATAGTTGACTATATTATATATATAACAAAGAAAGGTTTATGTAGAAAAATTATATGTAAAAACCTTAAAACTTAACTAAAGATATTCAATTGAAATTTATTTTTAAATAAAGTGAATATTAGATGAAATAATAATATAATACGAAGTAATAATAATAATTAATCTGAATATAATAAAAATCATATAATGAACAACTATAGTAGGGGTATACCGGGTATACTATACCCCAGAACAATACACGTATGATATGTTAAGAAAAAACTGGTGATTTTCCTCCTAATGAAAAATCGCTGCTATTTAACAATCAGAAATATAAAATAATATCCAGCACTGTATTTAAGATGCATACATGAATGGTATACCTGGATAACTAAACATAAATGGTACACTAGTGTATAAGGAGTTAGGAAACTCGTATTTTGTAAGTTGTATGGAAACAGTCACTTACTATCCCATAAGATTTATTGAAATATTAGCCTAATATTATAGCCCAATATTAGCCAAATACCAAATAAATGAGATAATATAAAATATAAAATATATAGTAAAATACTTATGATAAAGTTCTACGTTGAATGTATACATCGAATTGTTTTAAATGGTCTACATTCATACTCTGGATAATGTCCACTGGACATATCCTAGCTGATGCAAAGCGGGTTTCCGGAAAGGAAGAAACATATGCGAATAGTGAATAGTGAATATCATCACGCGTGTAGCTTTACAATGAAACTAACAAAACATTAGCCTTTAACATTAACTTTATGATGTTCGTAAAGCGTTTGAAATGATATGTAAATGTGATATACGGAATATAATATACCACTACTTTACGCAAAGTATTGATCAATATATTCATTGAAACAATTATGCATGAACAAATTAGAAGATCACAAATCAACGATATATAATGTGGACAAATAACTTAAATGTATTTTGTAAAATCTGGTGAAAGAGGTACTGTGGTTAGTTCTGAAAAATAACCTAAACTTTATTAGAAGGTTATATTCTACAGCATCTGGAAAAGAAATTCACAATATAAAGTGTAGGATATCGGTTAATAAATATATTACCGGATGTAGGTATTACCTATTATAATGATATCACAAATATGCAGGGAGTTTTATTGGAAGAATTTTAAATACAACGAAGTATATTACAATCATTCTTTTTTGAGAATATTATTTTAATAATAATTGGTATAGTCAATTCAGTATTGTTAAGCTATATATATATATATATATATATATATATATATATATATATATATATATATACAGTCAACTCCCGATAAGTCGGACTCGCAAGGGACCGGGAAAAGTGTCCGACTTAGCGAGATATACGACTTATCCGAGATTCAGAATATCATGCAAATAAGACATGATATGCGCAGCGTGAGTTAAATGGTTACCGAAATGTGGAATTATGCAACAATCAACAACATAACATGTTGTATTCAATAATATTACTTACTAAAATTATAATATATATATTATTTAAAGTAAACATTTCTGACAATTTATAAAAAAGTCCGACTTATCCAGTATAAAAATCATAACAATTACAATAATATGAGTCCGACTTATCCAAGCCAACTTATCCGACTTATCCGATAAATATAACATGGAACTAGATACAAATCCAACCAAACCAACTAAATGTGTCCGACTTATCGAGAAGTCCAACTTATCCGTAGTCCGAATTAACGAGAGTTGACTGTATATATATATATATATATATATATATAATCTAAGAGAGTAGAACCTTATCTGCTTATAAATAACTATTCATCTATAGATACACTGTATATTATACAGCTTATACCTATACTCTCACTATTTCTTTACAGGCCAAACTAGCTAACATAATTGAAGAGATATTTTCTGTTTTGCTAATAAAAACAGAAATGGCAATATGCTGTATTTGTACAAAAATTTCACAACGATCGCTACTCGATGTAACATGAAAGCTCTCTGCATAGGATGAATTAAACAACAACAATATATCTGTAATATTATTGAATAGTGGGATCTTGATCTACGGATAATACTGGTAGAAGCTCTACCGTAGAGCTGTAAATTGCGAATAACGGTGATGGATATTTGCATCAACGTGTATTATACGACTCAACTACCGAGGGACTACTTGACTACTAAACGAAGGAATAAACACAAATTATTAAAAACAAAAATAGAATGCATACTAAAAACAATACAATAAAATAGCTAAATAATGAAATTATCAGAATTCACGATAAATCATATTGAAATATACGCTGTGTATACCAACAGTAGGTTTGTGGGCAAGTGAAAGGACATGCCTTTAAGCTGTCCTTATATGATTATCAGTTCATAATTTAGAAATATAGATAATAATATCATTAGCAATATGTCCTCGAGTTACATGTCTTAGATATAACACGAATACGCATGCGTATGCATTTATTACATTAGATGTTAACTTTAATTCATTATTTTGTATCACTAATACATTTATTGTAATTAAAATATAACCATTTATTAATAAATATAACTCAACAAAATAAACAATAGGACATTTATATTATTTCAGAAAAAAAAACTATTTATTATCTTTATTAACATATTCTTTAAAATCTGGATTTGTTTGAGTTTATGAACACAATATTGAAATAATGAATATTATATTAATACAATTTATAAAATATTTGTCATACTGAAATTGCAATTAGATATAAATAAATATAATATATTTACTATATTAGTGTACTTATATTTAATTCAATACATTATTATTATTTATAAATAGTATTATCCTATATAATTAATAAAATCTTATTAATTGGTAAATATAATTAGTAAATCGATTTACATATTTCTAAGTTAAAGAAATAATATAGTCGATTTGGTTACTTATTTCAAATTAATATTTTAATTCCTATTTAATTATTATTATATATCTATTAATTACTTAATATATATTCAAAGTTGAACATCTAAATTAATTAGTAATTTATAATTTGTTATTGTGAAGTGAACGATTAAGTTATTATAAGTTAAACATATATATATATATATATATATATATATATATATATATATTCAATATAGTTAGCATTGCTATCTTAGCAACGAATGTAGATAAATAGTATAGCTGTACAACACTGTACAGTGTTGTACAGTGTATAACTAGGTAGGGCGTACATTGCATGTACCCTATACTATAATACTTGTACTACACATCATGTAGCCTACTACACCTATAGGTGTATGCGAACACAGCACACACGTGATATATCACGTGATACATAACACATGACACGTGATACAGTACACATGACACGTGATACTTAATACAAAGAGATCACATATATTATGTTACAAGTGTGTGTGAGATATTTAGTTTCGTTATTAATGCCCTACATATATCAGGTACACTCGGTTTGCATTGTACATTTTACACTTATATATATATATATATATATATATATATATATATATATATATATATATATGTGTGTGTGTGTGTACAGTGTACACTGTACACTGTACAGTGTATAGTGTACATTTAATTAATTGTATACTTATATGTTGTACACTTTACACTGTAAAGTGTATCAATTAAACTGTATACTTGAAATAGACACACATATATGCAAGTGTACATTATACATTTAGTATACATATATACAGTGTACATTGTACAAGTTCGTATAGTACCTATAAGTACTATAGTATCTATACTTATTATATGTGTGTGTGTGTGTGTGTGTGTGTGTGTGTGTGTGTGTGTGTGTGTGTATGTGTGTGTGTGTGGTGTACAAACATATCAACACTTTATACACCGGACAATATAGTAAGTACTTTGTACATGTAAACAACAATAAATAGGCGTTATCAGATCATAGGGGGAGGGGCGTGGTTTACATAGTAAGGGGCGTGGCTCACATGAGCTACTATGACGTAACGACAAGTAAGTAAAGTGTGGTGATGGTCATACGGCCACCATCGGGTCATTGTCCGCAGTGTCCTAGGTCATCGCTCTAGAGTTATATAGCACTGGTCATCTCGCTTTATAGGGGTGGTCAACTCGTGTTATAGGGGTGGTCAGCTCGCTTTATAGCGGTGGTCAACTCGTGTTATAGGGGTGGTCAACTCGCTTTATAGCGGTGGTCAACTCGTGTTATAGGGGTGGTCAGCTCGCCTTATAGCGGTGGTCAACTCGTGTTATAGGGGTGGTCAACTCGCTTTATAGCGGTGGTCAACTCGTGTTATAGGGGTGGTCAACTCGTTTTATAGCGGTTGTCAACTCGTGTTATAGGGGTGGTCAGCTCGCTTTATAGCGGTGGTCAACTCGCTTTATAGCGGTGGTCAACTCGTGTTATAGGGGTGGTCAGCTCGCTTTATAGGGGTGGTCATCTCGCTTTATAGCGGTGGTCAACTCGTGTTATAGGGGTGGTCAGCTCGCTTTATAGCGGTGGTCAACTCGTGTTATAGGGGTGGTCAACTCGCTTTATAGCGGTGGTCAACTCGTGTTATAGGGGTGGTCAGTTCGCCTTATAGCGGTGGTCAACTCGTGTTATAGGAGTGGTCAACTCGCTTTATAGCGGTGGTCAACTCGTGTTATAGGGGTGGTCAACTCGCTTTATAGCGGTGGTCAACTCGTGTTATAGGGGTGGTCAACTCGCTTTATAGCGGTGGTCAACTCGTGTTATAGGGGTGGTCAGCTCGCCTTATAGCGGTGGTCAACTCGTGTTATAGGGGTGGTCAACTCGCTTTATAGCGGTGGTCAACTCGCTTTATAGCGGTGGTCAACTCGCTTTATAGCGGTGGTCAACTCGTGTTATAGGGGTGGTCAACTCGCCTTATAGCGGTGGTCAACTCGTGTTATAGGGGTGGTCAACTCGCCTTATAGCGGTGGTCAACTCGTGTTATAGGGGTGGTCAGCTCGCCTTATAGCGGTGGTCAACTCGTGTTATAGGGTGGTCAGCTCGCTTTATAGCGGTGGTCAACTCGTGTTATAGGGGTGGTCAGCTCGCTTTATAGCGGTGGTCAACTCGTGTTATAGGGGTGGTCAGCTCGCTTTATAGCGGTGGTCAACTCGTGTTATAGGGGTGGTCAACTCGCTTTATACCACTGGTCAACTCGTGGTATAGGGGTGGTCAACTCGCCTTATAGCGGTGGTCATGCCCTCTAAGTACCACTGCACTGGTATCACGTGGTATTGCGTAATGATACACGGGTATAGACTATGTAAATATATAGATTACGTCACAATGTTACGTAACCGTTTGTGTATCTATTACGTAATAGTTATGAGTCGGTCAGCTATAGAGGTCAGCTATAGAGGTCAGCTGTGTAACTCTGTTGTGATGTGTATCTATTCGGCTCTGGTATATAGGTATACGCGTGCACATTATGTACTCCATATATGTTATAATTTATATATGACATATATAACTATATATAGTATTATTATATAAAATCTAATATATATATATATATATATATATATATATATATATATATATCAGTTTTTGTAGTACATAGTTATATAAAAACTCCAATTTCATCAATAAAATGAATACTTTATTTTGAAAATATCTCATATAATTTGTATATACATATATATTAGAATTATGGTTTATGATAATGTTTGTTATGATGTATACGTGTAGAGCAAAATAACCTAAAAACGATATATCTACCTATCTTATTTCCATTATGCAATAATAGTATATGTTATTATAGTTATTATAAAATATAATCATTAATTACTAATTAAAATTTAAAATTAATTACAAAAAGTCGTGGTACTGCTATTACTGTTCTCGTTGTTGTTCATGATATCGTGATCGATGATCGATTGACGATAGATATCTATCGATCATATGATCGAAGGACATCAAGACCTTTGCGAATAACCCCGAATAACTATAGTTAAAACGTCTATAGGCGACCATGGACGGTGCCCGTGCCCCCAGATATTGGTAGTTATCAACAACTTTAAGTTGTTCTCATACAAATATATTTGTAATTAAAATAGGGTATACGTAATTATATAATTAATTCATCACATAATTAAATATAAATATTGACCTTTGCTATACCCCTTAATTTATCAGATACATAATTAACTCGATTAAGTTTACGATATTGAATAAATATTGTTTTATTTGTAGGTTAAATTTATTCAAACTATATATTGTAAGTTTTCTATTATTTTTGTCTTCCAAGAACTTCTCTTAAGTTATTAACTATTTAAGTCAATTTAGTAGGGGAAAATAACCTAATACGGACACTTTAATAATAAATGGTCTTTTTTATGACTCATTATTTTTATTCAAATATTACAATATATTAATATTATATGATTATAGATATTATTGTGATTTTAAAATTTTATTTAATATTTTAATTCCATAGATAATGGGTGTGTCCGTATTCGGTTAAATGTCCGAATACGAACAGTGTCCGTCGGAAACCCTGTGTTATAATACGGACAGTGTCCATCGGACACCCTATATACCACCAGATAAACTATATATATTTTAATGAATCAATCAGACAAATTACAATTATTTATAATTAATGTTATGAATAATTTATTATAATTTTATTAGTTAATAATTTATTTATATTTATTATTTTTTAATTAATAATACATTTAAGTATCTAATTAATAAAAAAATTAGATTTAGCTTTATTGGTGGTATTAATATTATAACGCACGCAATTTTTATGAAAATCAGAATAGTTCATACGCTGCGCGCTGATTGGTTATAGGGTGTCCGTATTAAGACATATAGAGTGTCCGTATTAGGGACTCATATGACCTATAAATATATGCTTATAACTTAATGAATATTTGATAACATATATAGAAATTATATATATAATTTTTAGAATGCTTTATTTTTTTAATAATATAGTGTTATAATATATCGATACATTTGTATATTCTTGAGGTTTTAAGTTGAAATTTTTTTCATAAATTTAAAAATATAATTTAAAAAAATCAGTTTATTGGATATATCAGCAATATTTTGAATAATTATAAAATAAAAAATACTCTTTTAGAATATTTATATAATTATGAATATTTTATTAATTAAACATTTTTTTGTAGTATCTATGATTTCTGAGATACCGAGAGTGTCCGTATTCGGGCACTGTCCATATTAGGTTACTTTCCCCTATGACTTTAATCTGTTTCCTATTAAATTAAATATATTTATTTTATTTTTACAATTGTATTATAAATTATAATTTATAATACAATTTTATTATAATTCTTTATGGTTTGTAAGTAAAATATAACATATTCATTTGTCTAACAATTAGAATTGTTGAAGACAAAAATGTATATTGCTAATTAATATAAAAGTAATATATTATTATATCTAAGAATATACACCATTACTAGTTGTTACCTACAAATGTACAACTCTTATTGACTGGTACCAGAAACACCTATTATAATAACTATGCATAAGTGTAAAATATACAATATTAAACATTGAGAAAATAACAAATAGGATATTTTGTATAGCAATATATATATATATATATATATATATACATATGTGTGTATGTGTGTTCTGGATACCGTTCACTAATGCACGTTATTATGTGTGATATGTATGATAAATGATCATATATATATATATATATATATATATATATATTTGTATATATATGTTTTATATTAATATAGTGGTAATAGTGGTAATTACCACTAGTGACTAAGTTTACCTAGTCAATATAGTGACTGGATGTATATTACTATATATTTATAATAGCCACATAGGATAAATATGTAAAGTTTAAGTATATATATATATATATTCATAAATTACATGTATGCATGTAAATAGTGAAAGTCTAAATATAAGTAACTCGATACAACGACTACACACGCGTTCGTTGTATCGAGGTAATTCGATATACACGCGTCAGATGATAGAGATCACTGATGGAGGAGGAGGAGCTCATTGTTTCACTACGTAGAACAATGGGCTGACCACTAGGGTTCCGTGGTAGTCGTGTGTGGTATACCACACTGCTATAGTGTTGTGTGTTCATCGATATAAAGTAATACTTTCTTTGTATCGATGTATACGATACGTCTGTTTGTGTGTGTGTGTGTGTGTGTGTCTAAGTACGTAGATTTTCACTTTCGATCATTTGTAATAAGTAATATATTCATAATCATATATATGATATATACAATATGTGACATGCAACTATACGTACCTATGACTATACACATATAGATACGTTTACTATACTTATAATATACTAAAGTACGCATGCGTTGTGGAGTGGGATAAGGGGTAGAGTCTATACAGTGGTAACTACAAGGGGTGAAGAGTGGATGACCCCCGCTGGGGTATTGAGTCGGGCACCGTGTGAGGGTGGGCTATCGAGTAGATGACATACGGGGTATTAATATATCATAATGCATTAGTGTGTGGGGGTGCCTAATAGGTAGTACATATTGTTGTTGTGGTCATCGTCACGTGGCTCTTGTGAGTCATGTGATAGCTAGTGACGTGGTCTTTAATTATTAGTGATGTCTTGTTTATGTGTGTGATATGGCCCATTTGTAAACATATGTAGGTGTGGACTTACCCACATGTATACATGTATAATGAGTATACACTGTACGATGTACATGTACAATGTACAGTGTACATCGTACACGTCTTATGTGCCATGTGATATGAATGAATCAATGAAATCAGTTTATAGACATACGACATACTATGTATATCATACGTCTATGGAGGATCAGTGAAAGCCTAGGCTTTATTTGGTCGATACCTCCAATATGTTCATGTATATATCCATATGTATACATATACTTACGTATGTATATATATATATATTATCACAATTTATCACACTTTTGAGAAATCATTTATGATTTATTAATTGTTGAAATAAACTTTCAATTCAATTCAATTAAAATATATATTATTGATAATTAATTAAAAGGCATATACTTTTATATTATTGTAAGTAGGTATATATGTATATAATATATACCTATATATGTATATAATATATATAGCAATATATTCAGGATATAACATATATGTAAAATATAATAAATATAGTAGGTATGGCATGTATAAGTTTGTAGTAGGTAAAAGTAGCTATAGTTATAAAGTATACTTATTATAACCAGAAAACATTCGTAATTAATTAAATAAATAATGTGTTATATTCACTCAAGTGAATAATTTACTTATATTGTGGAAATTAGGTAGGTATACTATTTCAACTAGATATTGAAGTAGGCATCAATATTATTCATTTCAATTTATATTCTAAGATTACATATATTAAATTAAACTATTATTAAAACAGTATAGCTTATATATATATATAAATAGGTAGTATTTTTTAAATGTATGATAACATGTTTCTAATATAAATATAATCAGAATATATTTGTAGGTATGAAAGTTTATTTAAATTATGTACCAAACATAATAAATTGGAATTAATAAATAGATTGTGTAGTCCTATAGGAAATGTATACATTTCACTAAATATATCAATTATATCTAAAATTTATCTTTTTTTATCAAATATATATATATATATATGTGATATTGTGTAATACAGTGTTACCTATTACATAAGGTATTCCGGGTGCATTCTTACGTAACCCAGAAGAGGGTTTTGGCTAAAGATGCGACCGGACGAATCCTCAGCATCCCTAAGAAGTACGCCATCAAGTTTGAACTGGTCGACAGAACCACCAATAAAAGTTAGTTTTAGACAGTGCGATGTATAATAAACTGTATAATAACTTATAATCTGCACATTGTACTTATAATACTTAAATATATATGTATACATATTCTATAGTTTATTTGTATATATAAATAGTATGCTATATTTGTATATATCTTATGTTTCCTATAGTGTATATCACAAATCATATGTTCTACAAATATATATGATGAACTAAAATTGTAATTAATATTTTGATACAATATAATTTATATTTTTCATTGTAAAACATTGAAATTTTAAATATTGAATAGCTAATAACATAAATTTAATTATTCAATTCACTTCAACTATTATATATGATAATTATGATGGAAGTATATCTTTAATGCATTTAACTATTAGTTAAATTAAATATATTTAATATTTCAACGTTTCACATAGGGCACAAACCTCACAAGTTAGGTCGGTTCATAAGGATGTTGGAATCATACAAACGGACAGGTAAACCTCTTCTCGTAAGAATGGATTCCAAGATAGGGTGGAAGTTCAACATCGATGAAACAAAAAACATAGATTCACTAAAATTCGGAACCCTGGAGCTACTAGAAAGATACACAGCAGGATATCTCAGAAGCAATCGTATATCTCAAGAAGGTTCAGATTATCTTACAAGCGACCTATATTAACTTATATTTATTCTTAGTATTTTCATATATATAAATTGATAAGTATATATAATTATACATATATTTAGTAAATAATGATAACAATTATATATTTCTATAATATTTTAATTTAATTTATTATGCAATATAGGATATGATTATTAGTAAATAATATTTACTAATAATTTGGTACTTCAATAGTGCGCCAAAAATCCTATTCTATATGGAATTATGGGTTCAATTAAAACATCTTATGTAATAATTTATAGAATTGTATCATGTTATTTACATATAAAATAATATATATATATTATAATATACTCTATATATCGTAATTTGTAGCTAGGTTTATGTTATAATTCCTCTTATACTAGTTACAGTACAAATATTGCACTTAGTACATGTGAAGTAAATCTTTACATTAAAATATGATTTGATAATATCTCGTAATAAATTTAATATTTCCGTAAAATTAGATTTAAATAAGTCTATTTGGAAGATTATGTTATTTTAAATATGATATGCACCTCAGGTTAATATATATATAACCTATATATGACCTATCATTAAGTATACGAATAAGTCAATAAATATACATACATATGATAAATGTACTATATGTATATACAATTTATTAACAACTTATATCATATACGTATAGCCCATACCTATGGGGGTCTATGTATACAGATCACCTATCTCCATAACCACGACGATAACCACCCTCACTCAACACATCAGGTTCGCTAGAGAAGAACATCATTCTACTGCCGGTGATAGCGAACAGAGAACGCCGGATACAGGTGGCCGTCGGTATCCGCGAGGAGCATCACCCGGCCGATACTGACACTGACACTGACACCGAAGGAGCGGGAGGTCAGAGGTCACAGGATAGGGCGTGGAGAGCCCTACAGCAGCGGTATACGCAGTGCGCCCGCTACGTGAAGTATCACAAGATCAACGGACTCGTAGGTAGACCTGTTGCCACACCAAGCATCTATATATATATATATATTATATACGTATATACGTATATGAAATATTTAATACTAATAATACATATATAATGTAGCTTCGTTAAATTACAATCTTATAGAGAAAGAGGTGAAAATGTATCTATATATATTTGTAATTGGCAAATTTAGAATTTTGGAAATATAAATAAAATCAATTCTCACTGATTATGAGATAGTGTAATAGTCGTCATATAATGTATTCGTATTTAGATTCCCTTATCGTATGTAACACGTGACTATTCCCGATAGATATAACGATACATCGAGATAACCGCTCCGCGAACGTCGACCAATCCGATACGATAAGGGGCGGGGCTAGTTCACCTACATCGAACCTGTCGCTACCCATGACTCCGCCCCTTTTACACCGCGCACTAGACGACGCCGCGCCTGTCGAAGAGGCTACCCAGACGTCGCCACTAGTACTATCGCTGGACAGTACCGTGGATTCCACGACGACGGAGCTCAGAAGTACGACGACAGAGGTCAGAAGTACGACCTCGGAGTCATGTTCGCGGACCCCGAAGAACGAATCGCTGACCGCTGGTTACTCCGTGGCCACAATACCGGCGGCAGTCGACGAGGAAGACGTACGTAACAATAACGATAGTTACGCCGCCAGCAACGCTAACCTTACACACGCTACACACTCGGACCACTCGACTACGAGGTTGAAACGAACCGTCAAGGACAACGGAATACTACATCGAAGGGATTACGGCGCGCCGACTTCTCGGGGTAACGCCATCTCGCCCGACGGAAGATTTAGGTTCTACAGTGACGACGTGTTCCAGCGAGAAGAGAGGCAATTACCTATGCCCGTTTACGAAGCGAAAACGCCCCGATACGACGCGAAATCGCCGCTCAAAGATTCGCCGTGCGTGGAATACTTCCCGGGCATGCGACTGTACGATTTCGAAGGGCGTCCCGTACGAGTTCCAGATGTAGAGTTCCCGACGCCCAATACCCCATTCTCGCTGGCCCCGCCCACTATCAGCGTGGCTCCGCCCTCGAACGCGCACCGTAACCCCGTCAGACGGCAGTCGAGTCTGCCGTCGCGTCACCTCCTCAACACGTTAACGCCTCGTTACCGCGACAACGATCTTACGGGATACTCCACCCTGGCAACCGCTAACGTACAACGTCGACGGGAAGCCACGCCCCTAAACACGCCCACCTCCGCAGCCGTTAGACGACGTTACTCGGACGCCTACTATAACTCGGACGCGGGGGGCGTGAACACAATTAGGTCACGCCCCCTCATACGTCGCGTGATTTCGCGATCCACGTCTCGAATAGGAGATCACTATTTGACGAGCGCCCCCGCGGACTCCCCGACCTCTAAACTCTACTCCAGCGCCACCTGCCTTCGCTCCAGCGGCGGTGACGTCGGAACTCTTACGGTTCACGGACCCGGTCTCGTGTCATCGGAACTGTCGCGCTCGCACTCTAAACTGTCGCACTCGCACTCTCTTCACGGCGGTCTACCTCCGCAGGTAATTGTCAGGTAGTAAACCTTGCAGAGACAGCTAGGGCGAACTCTAAATCATTCTAGAACCATGTATTCTCGCGTTGTCGATCAAAAATTGAAATGATATATAGCATTTTTATATTGCAATTAAATATATATATATATATGTTATCATACTAATCATTATATTAACATATAATACTATTAACATTTACTATAACCAATCTATATTAATAATTCAATACATTTCGCATATTAATATTATACTAATACTAACTATCGCATACATTTAAGCATATGAATTAAATGCCATTACGTATACGCCAGTTGCCTACTAACCCATCGCATACTAACCCGTAACCTACTAACATAAGTCGCAGAACAAAGTATCGCTACCACCACTTGTTACGCCGGTTTCACAGCCTTCGCCGGTACCTGAACAAGAACTCGGAATCGAAACTATCGCAGCACCCGTACTGCACGAAGACACACGAACAACTCCACTGAAAATGGAGTCCCCTTATTTCAGCCGAATCGCGAGACACTCATCCGTCGCGGCCGGTTACGCCTCTCTACCGACCAATAGAGTGGTCGCCGCCAAACTCGGTTCGCTGATCGAGGAGAACACGTTACGGTCGCAAACTCTAAAGTCGGTGAGGGGTAGAACAACCCGAGTGAAGGTCGTGGACGACAACGTGAACTGGACAACTGGGCAACAGGACGCGCCGGAAGATCCCGACGACGACATCATACTGGTGTTCCCGTCCAGGAAATTCTCGAATCTTCTGAAGAGCGCGGTGGCCGAACAGAACCACTCCGGAGTGGCTTTACACTCGCACTCCGGTGCGGATTTACGCACTCATTGCGCGCGAATGGCTAACGATTACGTAACGGGTAAAGTAGGTTCGTCGGTTACTACCGGCAACCAGGATACCATGAGTAGGAGTTACTTGACCGGTAAAGCATCTTCACTTACGGCTGGTAGTAAGGATAGCATCACGAGTAAGAGCCACGTTATGGGTAAACGTGGTTGCTTACTTACTGCGGGAAAAGAGGATAGAACCACGAATAGAAGCTACCCATCACCATCACACCTCGGAGACCAATCAGACGACGACAATAGTTCCACGGAAACTATAGTTCCGAACGGAGAAGATAGGATCGAGGAAATGAATGAAAACGGCGTAACGTTTTCGGATTTGAACACGACGACGACCGATTCGACTGACCGATCCGTATGCAGCACTCCTGTAGGTGTTAGGAACGTTAATACTAGAATAACGACTAAACCTCCGAAAAATAAACGCCCTTTACGTCACGAATTGAAACCGTTAACGATATATAATTTTGATTTATTGTCGAAACGGAGCGATGTTTCTAACGCGAGTCTACCGTCGAAACAGTTGTTTCCCGGCGCCAATCCTCAATCGATATCTCGTGTATTCAACTCAGAAAAACCTCCCATAGCTCCGTCCAATGTTTCGATTCCGTCGTGTTTCGCGAGGAACATGCCGCTACGCTCGAATAAGAGCGAGTGGATGTTAGCGAGGCGAAGGCTGAGGAATGCTTCGCTTTCGTTAGAGACTAGCGCCGAGAAGAGCATCGAGGATCTGGACGACTATCTTGAGAAGCAGAGCGAAGGCTTAGACACCACTGATTCATTATGTATTTAAGTTAACCTACTTGTATCGCCACTAATTACATTATTTACTAACTAACTACTAATCGAAACTCGATATATATATATATTATATTCTACGTTTCTCGTTTGAAATTTCTATTAAAAACTTAATTGCCTACTAATATTCGAGTGATTTTTCAACTTTTTTATATTTGTAATTAATTTATACTATTAATAACATATCAATTATCGGGCATTTCACTGATCATATATCTTAATACATGACATAGTTTATAATTTGTTTAAAACAACGTTATATACTATTAATCACACACATCTAGTACTTGAAATGTCTTCAATATAAACTATATTTTTAAATTAAACTATTTATTTCTAAAACTCTGTCGTGTATGATATGCTATTATACTATACTATGAATACTATGGTATGTGGCATATTACTAATACACTAACCCAATATAACTATGCTTACACTCATACTGACTATTATTATGATTCTTTATAAAGGTGCTAAATATCATGTTTTGTTTACGAATAACTATTTCGCAATTTTTAAATGTTATGTAATTTATTATCGATTATATTCGAGTTTTCTATTTTTATGAATCTACTATTATAAATATTCACACTTACTTTTTTTCACAAATATTATTATCAAATCCATATATATATATTTGTATTATTTCTATTTATATCATTTTTTATAATAAATGTAATTATATTATTATTAATATTTAAACTAATAATAAATATATAAATTATATTATTATTAATATTTATCCTAATAATAAATATTTAAATTAATTAATAATATTGACCTACAAATATACAAATAATATAAATATATACTATTTTATATTATAAATTACATTATATCACAATTCGACTAATAGAATGATCTCATAAAGAAAATAACACTAAAAAAACATAAACTTATTACTTATTGTAAGATTAAAAATTACACTTATTATTATATTGGATTACTTAATTCTGGTGTAGGTACTGCATATATATATAATTGATTGTTATTATTAATTAATTAATTATATATTTATTATCAGATTAATGTTGTTGTCATATTTATTAAAAAATAAAGTAGAAAATAAAAATTTATAAAAATATCAGGTATAAAGTTCGTAATGAAAATTATCATACTTATAAAAAAATAATATAAAAAGCAAGTAGACCTAATATAATATAGTACGGATACAAATTTCTAAGGTCAGCATATAGATTATGAAAAAGAAGTAAACTAATCATAAATGGTATTATCGAATATAGAGAACATTCGAGCATAGCCACTGTTACACGTTGATTCCGACATTATATCAACGTTACTACTATCATTAGTAGTGAGCTCTTCTGGTGATCTCACTTCAGTGATCTCTCTTCTGGTGATATCTCTTCTATGGCTACTAACAATCACGTACCTTGTTCGCTGCGATATCATCGAGGAGTTTCGTGACGTTCTCCGCGGCCACGACGGCATTCTCTTTGCGGAACTTGCGGCGTTGTCTGCGAGTTGTAGGGGAGAATGGAGGGGGCTGGTAACGATTACGAACTTTGTTGCCATTATGTTAGGCAGTTGTAGAGCATGCGACTTGTTAAAGGCCACACGTAAACGTATATATATAAAGATTATACACATACATTCGCCTGTACATTCGGGCATATATTCACTTGTATGACGCGACTATTGTATTAACGTTATATTCATTATTTATATAGATGTATGGAAATTATTACGTTTCTATTTTAGTACAAAAAATCTATAAATGTATTAGAAACATAAACATAAATGGATGAGAATACTCTACGATTGCTTATTGTTAATTTAGCCTAACTAGTAATCACACTTGGTAGTATCCATATGCATTGATGCATGAATACATAGATGGTATACAAATATAATAATACATACACAGCCTGTGTGGCTCAGTTGTCTAAGGCGTCACACAAGCAGTAGGACTCGGGTTCGAGCCCCATACGGGCCATTTAAATAGGTCTTAAAATAATATTTAGAAGTGATCTTATATAATTGTATAAATAAATGATCGGCTCTCGTTAAAACCATGGATGCCTAAGCATGAGAGCGGCTTCGAAGGGACATTAAAGCCATACATGGTTATAAGTGAAAACTTAATCTAAGTTCCTGGATGGTATGAAAGAACTCCACCTAAATAGCATACAATACAAGCATTAATACACACAAGCGTATAATCTACATTCGCAGTGACCCTACACACTGAGAAACATCGAATACCACCCCACTCCGTTAAATCTTACCTACGCACTGTGTTCCTGTCCAGTACGGTGCGATGGTGATACAGCGAGGCGTTCTCGAGGTCAACGAACAAACCCGACACAATGGCCGCGATGGCATTGTCGGACACCCGGTACTTCTCCACCATGGTCATCATGTTCTCGTAGAACGGGTGGCGACCCCTATGATGCGCGAGGTTATGGTTATTTCACTCCGGGAGATAAGTGAATTAACGATATAGGCTGATTTTTAAAATTGTCTAGTTGAAATAAATTTTAATTTAGAAAATATTTGTTATACTTTTGTTATGAATTTGTTATGAAACTATCATTTTCAATAACACTGATGTAATTGTATATATATATATATATATATATATATATATATATATATATATATATATATATATATACATATATATATATATTTATACATATGTTATATACCGATATAAATGTTTCATCAAAGCGATATATTGATGCTCATCTATACCTAATGATTCATACAAACTCGAATGGGGCAGGAGGAGGTATGAAATCACTTTCATCAGAATCCGCAAAGTCGTCAGATTCACTTGACATATCCATCTCATCGCTGTAATAAGACATATAGGTGGGGAATTAGTTTTAAAACAAGCATATATACATATGTTTATTTAATTTTTATATTTATTATAAGGTATACACTAGTGGTACATTAAATTGGTAGTTAGCCAATTTAATATTATTAAATTTATGAATTATAAATAAAAATAATTTATAAATTTGAATGTGAAAAATTAAATATAACTGTCACACAGTTACTGTGTTACACAGTGTGTATTATACTTAATACAATATGTTAATCATTTGATCGTTATTTAGAAATCTACATCTATTTTTGAATATCTGCAGATATATATAATATAGGTATATATCTAATTACGATATATATTATTTGAATTACTATATATCTATATTTTTTATAAATTTAAAAGTATACATAAATATATATCATGTATTATACAATGTATATATATAATTTTCAATAATATTTAACATATACTTACTCAATAGTTATCGTGTCTTGAGTGCTATTCAGATTATCTTTAGGTTTAAATAATGCATCGTTTGTTGTTTTTATACGTATTCTGCTTTGTACCGATGTGGCTACTTTGCTCGTAATATCGATGTATTGAACTCGCTTATTTCGTTGATCTTCCATAAAAGGCTTCTCTACCGGTGGTATACGATCCTCTTTCGTACATCTACAGGATCTAGTGTTGTATTCACATTCACACGTGCAAATGTCGAATAGAATATCGTATTGTTTAAAATGTTCCTCTACGGCGTCGTCGAAATATTTCTCCCCTTCCATATCTTTGATTTTCATTACGCTGTGATAATATTTATCAAATTTTTTAAATATTGATTCTCGATCAAAGTATGGTAACGAAGCTGATGTCCATACTTGTATTACTTTATCGATAACTGAATATTTCGTATTTTCTATTGATTCCATATTTGGATCGTATAACCATAAATAGTGCTTTATTGTATCTGTCCAAGTAGGTAACTGACTGAGAGGCATTTTTTTAGGTTCAAATTTTTTTAGAAAGGGTGAAGAATTGCGTAATCTTCTCTTTAAAGACATAATTATTTGATATTATAATAATTTAAAAATAAAATGTGCGGCAAATTTACTATATTATGTATGATCGGGTGTATAGTAGTATTGACACCTATTGGGAAAATATTATTTGAAAAATGAAATATTATTTATTTTTTTTCAAATGAATTATTTAATTGTATTCTCTATTTTCCCATGCTAATTACTAATAATATCTTTATAAATATATATATATATATATATATACTTTATTTACTTTGAACTTTTATCAATTTAAGGATTTATTTTGATTACTCAATCAGACGTCCAATATATAAATAGATATTGTGATAACAGATGGATTTTTATATTTTATCTATTTTAGTTAATAAAATTTAGTTTAAAATAGATGTAGAAGTGATGAAACAGAGTGGGCAGCGTTTCATATACATGGGTAGACCATCGATATAAAGAAACTTTCTTTATATCGATGGGGTAGACATGGACCGGATGTTATAATATACATTATAGATTATATGCCCTATCAATTATAGCCTTTGGATTTATAGTGCAGAGAACAATTATTTGGTGTTTAATGAATGTTGTTCTTAGTAAGCATAGATTTATAGTTTACATTATAGTGTAAACTATAAATCTATGTTAGTAACAGATTTGTAGTTCGAGAGTAGGACAATGAGAGATAAGTTTAATGAGGTAATATGGGTGTTTATGATAATGGGCGTTATGAATTAGCAGGACTTTATTTGTAAATTACTAGGGTTTCTGGAGTTATTATTGTTGAGCAATGAGAAAATACCTATATGATTGAATATAATATTCGTAGGTGGTAAGATATTTGTGGATATTTAGATATAATGGAGAAGAGTGGGATTATATATATATATATATTAATATATATTGAAGAGAGTAGTCTATTTTTTAGAATAACATAAGTGATATATCACTATATATCCCTACGGACTATAGTCCGATATGGTGATAAATTTAATGTAATTAGTCTAATTAAATTAGATATATATCTACTTTATATATATATAGTAGGTAGGTACTACTTGGTACTTTTTGATATTATCGAAGTTTGCTACAGAGTTCAATTTAGGTTTTGACATATAATAGTATTTTGAAAATATTATTTTACTTAGTGTGGAGCTTTATACTAGTATATATATCTGCAAGTGATCACGTTAAATTAAACATAGGTTAGCCAAATAATTCTTGAAAACTTTATCAAATAAAAGGAATAAACTTCATAGTTTTCATGTTTTTAAAAGTAAGAATGTATATCATTAGTATTATGTGCGCTGGAACTATTTTGTATGTAGGGGAGATAAACCAATCAAAATAAAGTTTGTGGTAAAAGTGGGGGGGGGGGGACCAATACGTAGGAGGTCCCCTTAGATGTTAAAATGGGGGAGGGAACATATCCTCCCATCCGTCCTGTTGCAGCGACCCTAATTAGTATACATTTGAAATATGACACATAACTTAAAGGTTAAAATAGTACGTTTATAATAAAAATTACTTTTACATTATAATATTACACCCAAGTATGCTAAATAATTCATATGGAATACAAATTTGAACCTCTATTTCGTAATATGAGTAATTAGTAATGATAATATATACTCGATTAACGCAAAACTATATTATGGGAATTCATGCATATAATAGTAACATACTCTACGCCATTATATACTGTGTTTATCTAACCAATAGATAATAACAAGTTTAAGTTTAAGATCAAAATGAACTATTTAAATAAGATACTATTAGAAATGGATAATTGTGTAGGCTTAATAAATTATAAACTATATACTTACTAACCTTGAGCCTACCTAGAAACTATGACTTATAATATATGTAATATCGTTTAGACACGCCCAATACTATATTAGACACACCCAATACTATATTAAACACGCCCATTACTATATTATACATGCCCACTTAATATACTAAATCAGGCACTGTTTGCTTAGCTATTAAACATGATAGTTATCATTAACTAAATAAACATACGAGCCTATAATAAACTAATAACAACGTTACTGACTACTTGCGGACAGGATTAACTCCAGAAGACTTACTAATGACACACGTGGAGCTATATACATACTGATATTACAGTGTATATATATATACCCGTAGGTCTTCACTTAATTACATTTTTATTTAAATAAAAATGTACCCTATACTAAGTTTTATTGGATAAGGTTGATTTATAAATATAAAAATATGATCATATGAATATGAATAGATAAGTTATAGCCTAATCCTTAATACATTATAGTTACCTTTAATAAAAATGTACCAAGCTTATATTTTATTTCATTTAAATTTTAATACACATGCGTATGTTATTATGTAATTAAAACAAGTGTTATATAATTTGAATAAAACACAACAGGAACGTGATGTCACAATAGCTAACATCTAGATATAAAACTAAGATGGAATTATTTACTAAGCACTAATTGAATGGTTAAGTTATGATAATGTAAATGTTAAAGCTTATATTTAAACAATTATTTAAAGTATTGTAGAACAATATAACTCATTATAATTCGTAACGAATTAATATATAATATTATATAGATATATTAGAATATAAATAAAATGTTACAATAGACGATTATGCAACAATTGAAGTTTGCTTTATGGAGATGAAAATTACGTGATAAATTCAAAACTTTAAGGAAACTACTTTACTTACTTTAGTCAAACTCTCGTTCGACCCGATTATTGCAATTTGCTTGAAACTAAACCATTAACTTCATTTATATATGTACGGCTGATTGCTTTATAAGCATAGTTTGCAGTACGTAACTGACAAATGGAATGTATTGATTGATTGAAAGTTTATTTAAACACTTGAATAAATCATAAATGATTTCTCAACAGTGTATATATAGAATACAAATAATAAATTAGGTAAAACAATAAATACCATTAATAATAATAAAATAGAATATATGATATTTAATAATCACCATGTGATCTAGATCCTCAACGTTAAATAACGAATTTTTATTAGCTGAATATATACTTTTATTTGAAAGTATATTTTAGATGATAGTAATTTTAGTCATATTGTATTTATTTTATATATACCCAAATAATATATTTATAACTTAGTCCCTATTATTTACAAAGAAAATAATTTATTTATTAATTAATAATATTTAAATTAATAACATATTTGTTGACATCGAGGTACATATTTATTATAAATTCAGAGCAATAAGGAAAGTGTAATTAAGAAATATTTTATTAAATAAAAAAGTAATTCTAAATAAAGTGTATGATTAAGTGAATGATGATGTTGAACAGTGTTGTGTTTAGATGAGGAAGATGATGTTGTCTGACAGCATAACCTGGGAGGGGGGGGGGGCGGGGTATTGAATTGTTGGGTGTACTTTAATAATAAACACATAAACAAAACAAATGTATATGATACAATATTGTTATAGTATTATGAATTGGACTTGGAAAATAGTTTAAATATATGTCATTAATAAGTAATATAAGCTAAAATAAAATAAGTGAAAATAGGAATAATAGAAACAAAAATATTAATGAATTACAAATTAATATGTAATGTAATGAAGTAGTAAATCTATTGTTATAAATGTTGATGATGATATTATGGTTAATACTTATGCATAATGCAAAATTGTATATCATATATATTACTCTTTTATTAAATATCTTAAATATTAAAATTAAATATTTAAATTATAATTAAAAAAAAAACAAATATATTTATAAAATTTCATAATATATAACTAAACATAAATAATAAACTAATCCTTAAAGAATAAACAAACACACACACAAGTATATAACTAAGTACATACATACATTTAATATATATTTGAATGAATTCTTATTAGGTGTTAAATAAATTCATAAAATTAAATTAAATAAATTCAGATATATGAATCACCAGTAATACTAGCGACATTATTATACATTAATGTTAAATTTACGAAAAACTATAAAATAAACCTAGAAACTGTTTTTAATTATTTATATTTAGATTTTAATTAAACTTTTAAATATTCACAATTTTAATATAACTCATCCTTGTATATTAGTCATATTCGTCGACTACACCGGAAATAGACTACACTGAATATAGACTACAGTGTCCGTAAACTAGTTGACGAGACCTTGTTGTCATTCATCATGATGTCAATAGCCTCGTACATTTCATCATCGGTCCAGTCGTCCATCTGTTGAGTCAGACGAGTCTTCAGGGTTTCAACCAGGATAGACTGGGTGTGCTGCTCCACAAACAGATCCATCAACAGCTTCATGAAAGAGCTGAGTCTGTGGTCAAGGTTAAGGGGTTAGGTCAAGGGATGGGACCACAATAATGTTATGGGGTTTAAATATCAGATATTAAATTAACAATGAAAAAAGTAAATTGATTAATTAGTAAATTGTAAATAATACATATTATTTATTAGAATGTTGTTGTTTTCCATTTCTGTTGTGATTATATATGTATATTATTTCTCTGGATCCCTTGGAACATAACACGCCATTTGCCAATTTCAAAGTGTATAAATAGATAGGAAAAACATAGGTCCACTAAAAAAAATAGAACTGATATTCTATTCATTCAATTGACCTACATTTTTTTTATCTTATTCATAACATTGCATAGGAAAATACAAATTTATTTTTAATATTATTATTTATTATATTTTATATATCTAAATTAAAAATTAGCAATAATAAAATTATGGTATTTCTATAGAAATTATGATTTTATACAATGACTACTATAAATGTTCAATTATCTTTCAATTTTACTATTCACACAATTAAATTCTGTATAAAGCAAAAATTATTAAATTATAATTATAATAGTTTTTATGTTCTATATGTTTGAATGCACATAACTATCGCGAAATAATTAGTTGAAGTTTGAAGTTTGACAGCATAAAAATGTAATATTGAATAATATATAATAGCATTAATTTATCAATTATAATCATCCAGTAATTGACTCATAATATATATTATAAAAATATATATAAAGATAATATACTATAATTCTTATCTTTGATAAATATACATAATTTCACTAGAAATAAAATAAAATGTGCATTATTAAAATATTTATATATAATTATAAAGTAATAATTCAATTGTCTGTTTTCTGCCTTCTAATTATACAGTAATATCACATGACTTTGTATTTATATAAATAAAATAACATACTAATTCAACGTAAACAATCTATTTTTATTTTTTATAAATCGGCAAATTATAAGTTATAAAACTTTATAAAATAAAATATACTAGTTAGGGATATTGATTTCATTATAAATAAAATAATAAGCTATTTTTTTTGAATAGTACCATCAAAAAACAAATTATTATGCCATTTCTAGACTGAATTCATATTTGATAGATATTAATTCATATCTACAGATACTAAAAAACACTACAATAAGTATTATTATTGGATACAAAAAAATATTATAAATTATAAATAAATTATTATCACTTTAAAATGTGCGGGATCCTAAGGGGGTATCCCACTACCAGTATTTCCGGAAATAATATACTGAAATGTTTGCTAGAATGTGATTTTCTAGCAAGTTGTAGTGGGATACCCCCTTTAGAGTTACTATATTTGCGGCAAGTAAGGGTGTCCCACTACAAGTGTCAACATGCTAGAAAATCACTTTATAGCAAACATTTCTGAAAACTATTTCCTGAAATACTTGAAAATGTGGGATACCCCTATATAGAGATTCGAAATAAGATACACTTTTTTCTATTGTTGTCAACCAAATAATTTCGATATATTTTAATTATTTAAATTGACATCAACAAACAAGCCTAAACTAAGCCCCTGAAACACTGGTGTACTGTGGAGGGGTTGTTCACTACTACCTCAGTGGTCACTACTACTACCTCAGTGGTCACTACCGTTACAAGATGATCGCTACTAACTTAGCAGGACTGACGACAACCTTGTCGGTTGTAAGGACACTGCGACTTGGGTCAGCCTCCGGGATAACAATAGAGGGTACTGGGGTTGGGGAGGTGGGGTTATAACAATAGAGGTCATTGAGGGTGGGGGTGGAGGGTTATAACAAGTGGATGATGATGATAGTTATGGTGATAGATTTAAACGATATCATTTTTACATTTAGTATTAGCAATGAAATAAATAAGCACTTTATAAATTTATAAATTCTATTAAAGTGTGTGTATATAGTAGATAATTACTAGCCACAAGTTAATATGCACAACATTACATAGGAAACATGTAACATAACAACATACAGTTATCAGTGATGATAGAGATTCACATACGAATCAGAACTTCTATACTAATATATATATATATATTATCATGTATATATTGTATTATCGAATATTAAGATTAAGACGTTATTTACGACGATGTAGTAGGGTTAACACTAGTATTAGATGTACTATATAGGTGGCGCTGCGTAGGTGCATAGCGCCCCCTATAGTTTGCACTAACCTGAACTATCCAAGTCATACACATCACGATCATCAGCGCTGCGTGAGGAGGAGTGACTATTATTAGCTACTGTGACCACTAGAGGGAGCTGTTACACGACTGTGGCAGTATCTGCACTACGTTAGTGTCACACGATACTATAGTTACATACTACTAGTTATATACAACTATAGATACTATAATAGGTGTACTACTAAATAGAAAATAACAGATTTTGAATCCTATTAATTATTCTAATTTACATATATGTAAAAGTAATTTCCGAGCGACGATTCTAATTCAATTTATGAAACGAATGCAAACTTACAATGTTACTGTAGTTAATGATTAATTTATAAATAGAATACGATGTAATACGTTTAAAATAATTAGTACTACTCGAGAGATAATTGTAATATCGTCGAATACAGATTTGCGAAACTGTTAAACCAACTCTTCACTCAAAATCAAATGTAATATCATGATGCAATATGCTATATTTAGAAAAATGATCTAGTGCATATAAAAATGTAACTGATAACGTACTAGAGTTCTTTCTACTATGCGCAATCATCTATATATAGACTATTGCATCATACTAACACTGCGGCGGTGGCGGGGGTGGCTCTCTTTGCCCGTTTAGGGGTTCTCTTGGGGGTGTCGCCACCAGCAGTGACTACGTGAGACTCCGCCTCCTCTTCCGCCTCCCTGTCACTCAAGTCTTCATCGTCGTCGCTAGCAACGTGCCGCTTCTTCTCACGTTTCAATACCTTCAATCACATTATAGTTAGTGGTTAGCAGTGTATTATGTAATGATAGCAGAGATTTGCTTATATCAATATATAAATAAATATTTTGTAAATTATATAGATTTCAAGAAAATTGTTTAGCATTCAGGATTAATACGTAAAATTACATTTTTATTCAATGACAGGTTTAATTAAAAAGAGCACTAGAAAGGTATAAATATCCCAGCATGGTACACAGACCTGACATGTTTAGGTTTTTTATGCTAGGTCCCTTAATTACTAATATTACCACAACAACTGTATTCATTTGTTATTTATGTATACAATAACTGTAAAACATTTAATTTTGTAGTATCATCGGTCAATAACATATATTATAGTAAGCTGCATAAATATTTATACTTTATATTTCGACTATATATTTGCTTAAATAATACACATCAATGCTAACCTTCTTAAAGTATGCAAACTCGACCAGTTGTATGGCATTCTCTGCATCAACTAGGTCAACACTCTTGCTCATCCTGGCTTTAGCGTGGGCTGTCGACAGACGGATCATTGTCTCTAGGCAACGGGCTGTTACTGGTTGTGTCTGCAGGGGTAGGGGGTGTTACCGGGGGTGCGGGGTGGTTACTGGTTGTGTCTAGGGGTGGGGGGTGGTTACTGGTTGTGTCTAGGGGTGGGGGGTGTTACTGGTTGTGTCTAGGGGATGGGGGTGTTAATGGTTGTGTCTAGGGGATGGGGGGTGTTAACGGTTGTGTCTAGGGGTGGGGGGTGGTACTGGTTGTGTCTAGGGGGTGGGGGGTGGTACTGGTTGTGTCTAGGGGTGGGGGGTGTTAACGGTTGTGTCTAGGAGTGAGGGATGTTAAAGGTTGTGTCTGGGAGGGTTGAGTTAATGCATAGTACATTCTATGGGGTACTAAAGGCTTGAACTGTTTGTGTATGGAGAGGGAGAGGGGTAGATACACTATGAACAGGTTAATAGATGATGAATGTATGCAGATATATGGCACATAGAACTATGGATTAGCTAATAATGGGTATTCGAGGTGGGGGTATATTAGGTGGTGGATACATAGCGGTGTTCAGTCTGTAGAGGTTATTGAATACGGTGAAGGTCGTACCTACATTATACATGTGAAACCGGCTCGTTATTACACTCGAAATTAAACACTCGGACTTATTATTATTTTCAGAGTTGTGCTATTAACATTACACACACTGTAGAGATGTAACACCGACCTTGGCAATGTTATCGCTCATGGTCTGGTCATGTGACCTCAGTTTGGAGTAGGCCTCGCAGATATAGTCTGTAGCGGGTCTGGTCAGCGTGGGTTTCATTGTCCTCGCCAGGTGGATGTACTTGCTCATGAATGCCATCGATAGGATCTCGTCTCTACAACGGTGGTGGTGGTGGTGCGGGCGGTGTGTGTATAGCTGTTGTCGCGCTTGAGTGGGTAATACGCGCGTGTGCGGTAGGCGGTGTTGACTATCACGTGATTCGATAGGATCTCAACGGTATGTGTTTAGTGTGTAGTAGTGATGTAAATGATGCTCAAATCTATTTATAATGATACTCAAATATATATGATACTCAAATATATTTATAATTCCGTGAAAAATAATAATTATAATAAAATTAAATTAAAATATTTAAATAATATAAACTTAACAACGAGAGAAAGAATTAAACGAATATTGTTATATAACGAGACATATCCAATAGTTTAAAATCATGCATACACTTATAATCAGGGTTGTTCGGTTTTTTTGAATCAGTTTTTTTGATCAAAAAAACAATGTTTTTTGTGTGGTTTATTTTGATTTGTTGATTATTGTATATACAATTATTGATAAATATATTAATTTTAATATTATATAATTTAAAATTAGTAAAAATAATAATAATAATGTTATATATTATGTATATTTTTTGAATTGTATAATTTATATAATATATAAATTATACAATTCAAAAAATATAATAATATTAATAACAATTTACTTCAAAAAAAATTAAATTATTGATAAATATATTAATTTCAATACTATATTATATGAAGTATACCATGTATAATATCATTGTATATAATATCGGTTACATACATTTGATATCATAAAATAACATGAAAAATGTAGTATATATTATAAATTATATATAAATTAGTTGTTAGTTATATAAGGAAGTTAGAATAATAAGAATTAGTTTTTAAATTATATAAGGAAGGGATGTTTGTTTTTATATTTAAATAAAACCAAAAAAATCAATAACCCTGGTATCAATATTATTAATAATAGTATAAATTATATTATAATACTTTTTAATATAATATACACGAAATATCTAATAATATGCATATATCTATAGAAGTATTAATTACAAATAACATTCTATATAATAATTTATTAATAAAAATTATTTAATAAATAAAAAAATCATATTCATCACAAAAAAAACCTGCTTCTAATACAAATACCCATAAATACTTATACTCATACACTCATACTTATAATACAAATACCCATAATCATACACATACCTACACATACACACACACACACACACACACACCTACAGTAGGTCCTACACCCATGCATATAGTCACACTTTGCTATTCTTACTTTTTTTTACGACTGCCTCCATGCAGAAGGACATCATACTTCTCGTAAATGTCCTGATCTCCCTTCCTACCGGCTCGAGACTTCTGTGATTGGCTGGCTGCCTCCTTCGCGGGGTCTTCGGTAGCCAGTAAATCCACAGCCAAAGACAATGGTAGGGCTACAAAGATAGTAGAATCGTGAAATACGAATAAGACTAATTGTTTGCTAAACTTAACATTCAAAATGTATTTATACTTTCCTGATATTAATGTATTAAAGTTAGAGCTAATATTGTAAATTATGATATAACGGGTACAATGTATATGATGTAATTTAGTAGTTATTAATACGTATTGTATCGACTTCACGCACACATTCACGCACAATTACACAATAAAGAGTCAGTGTAAAGACTACAACAACAGGCAGGTGAGAGTGTGTAGTAACCTTCTCCGTCTGCCTCGGTGGGTGTGCGGTAACGGTGGATACGCAGGACGTGGTCGGCTATCTTACGATCTAGATCTGGGTCAATCTGTAGAGGTCACGTAGAGATTGAGGTAGAGGTCGTGGTGGTCAGGTAGAGGTGGTCAATTACTAATAGCAGCAGCTGCTAAGCATGCACTACTCGGGTGTTATAATTATATATAGTTTATTAGGTAAACAAAAAAAAATAAATAAAAAAAATAATGAAGATGAAAAAATAGATATGAATTGATACCCAAAACAACATGGTACAAAAATTAACATTTGGTTTACATTTAATAAAAAAACGCCTTGGTTTATGCACGCCAAACTAAGTTTAAAATATGCGTGTGAACTGCCTTATATTATGTTAACGAAAGCGTTCCGATATTAAGGGTACGGTATGGCACTGTTTAAAATTTGGTAGCCACAAACATTGATTAGTTAAAATATATATTAATATTTCATTATTGATGTTTATTTAAAAAAAACATAATACGAATACGTTAAAATAAGAAAGTAGATATCACTATATTAACATCGCAATGAAGGTGTAAACAATGGATATTACGCATGCAGTATCGTTCTGTACTAACTGTATCCAGAACGATGAACAGCAGATCAAAACGAGACAATAGGGAGTCTTGCAGGCCTATGTTCTCCATGGGTGTCTTGTACTGGTCGTACTGTGTTATCAGGGGTGGGGGTGGGGGTGAACATCAGCAGTAATGGCAGGTGTATAAGGAGAGATTAGAGTGATGAGTCAGCAGTGATGAGTGTGTAACTTTGTGATACAAATACACTAGTATATAGCAACGTTGAGTTAAATAATATTGATAATATATATATATTTTACCATTTATTGTGTTATCATATTATACACATATTATTTATTATATCTAGAAACTATATAGACATCCTAATTAATTTAATATTATAATTAATAGTATGCAACTGAATAACATACATTTTATTAATATTTACTTATTAAATATTTAATATATTCAATGAATATTACTTCGATATTAACTAATGTTGATTTTATATATTATTTATTAATTATGTTATACTAATATTATATGATATTTAAAACTATTTTATATGTTTATATGTTTTATATTATAATATGTTAAATGAATAATATACATCTACCAATTTATATCAATAATTACTAATATCGTTTTAAATATGTGTTAATAAGAATAAATTATATAATATAATAAACTAATGATAATAATAATATAATATAACTTATATTTAATATAATAATAGAAACTATATGATAGTATAATTAAGTAATTTCAAATAATATTTAATATATATTTGAAAATAAAATTAAAAAAAATAATTAGTACCCTTAATAATATAACACTTTACTTATCGTTGTTTTAACTTATTATACAAATATTATCTATTGATTCTACTTGAATATAAATGGGATTTCCGAAATTATATAAAACTCCTATGTACATATATGTACTTCCTTTAATAATAGAATTATAATTAAGTAATTTCTAATTATAATTCCTATAATTTAAATATTTGAAAATAAAATAAGGATGTTATTAGAAATATTGGGCTGGCACTAACGCGCCCGTACACAGGGTTAGCCGCTGCTAGCACGGAACACCTCGCATTCAGTTTAGCATGTATTCCCGCCTTAGCGATTGTCACGCGACCTTGTTCCATAACCTTCAGGATGTAGGGGTCATTAGAGGTAGGTGGAGCGACGTGGGTGTTATCATGATAGGAGAGGGTGTAGGGAGGGATGAAATAGAGTGAGTAATAAAGAAGTAATAGTGGATCATAGAATTATATGAGAAGAGTAAAAAGGTCTGATATGTAGGGGTGATATAAAGATAAAGGGGAGATTGGAAGGATATAAATGAGTCATAGAAGTATAAAAGGGTGGTAGAATATGTTGTTATAAAGGGGTGAATAGAGTATTAGAAGTATAAGAGACTGCATGTGTGGCTCAGTGGCTAAGGCGTCAGACGCACAATCAGTAGGACACGGGTTCGAGCCTCGTCCGGAACATTAATTAATTTTTTAAAAATGGGTCTTAAAATATTATTTAGAAGTGATCTTATATAATTGTGTATAAATAAATAATCGGCTCTCGTAAAAACCATGGATGCCTTAACATGATAGCGGCTTCGAAGGGACATTAGAGCCATATATGGTTATAAGTGAAAACTTCATCTAAGTTCCTGGATGAGATGAAAGGACTCTACCAAATAAAATAACAATAACAATATAAAGGGATGATAGAATGGGTGATAGTAGTAGACGGATGAGAGAAAGGGTTATATAAGGATGGAGGGGTAGTAGAAAGGGTTAGAGAGATGATAGAGGGGTGATGAGGGGTAAAGGGTGTCACCTCATGAATAGCTGTTCTATCGATGTCGCTCATCTTATCAAACTCATCGATACACACGATACCCCTATCAGCGAGTACCATAGCCCCGGCTTCGAGTCTACGCTCCCCTGGTGAGTAAAACATGCGATTATTTACTCATCGTTTGTAAACGTAATGACAAACGTGCATATAACATAATTTGTAGTAAATAAACGTATATAACAAATAATACTTTGTGATTATAATATTAAATAAATTAAGATTTAATCAAATGAATACAAGATAATATTAATTTAGAATATATAAAACGCTCATATGAAATGCTTTCTATGAAATAATCACATTCGATGAGTGTTCGAGCGAATGGTCTTAATTATAAACACAACACTATATACTCCGCCTCTTTAGGGTAGGGTAGATAGTAACCTGTTTCTCCGTCAGTAGTAACGGCCGCGGTGAGACCTACTCCGCTTGACCCTCGTCCAGTTGTGGCTATAGCTCTGGGGGCGGTGTGCAGCACGTACCTGTGTGTGGGGGTATGTAGGTGTGTGTGTGTGTGTATGTATGTGGGGGTGTGTATGTATGTGGGGGTGTGTAAGTGGGTGTGGGTGTTTGGGGGGTGGGTGTATGTGTATGGGTGTGTGCGTGTGTATTTGGGTGTATGGGGGTGTGTGTGTATATGTATGTGGGATAGGGAGAAAGGTGTATAGTACATATATGTGAGTTAGAGATAGAATAGAGATATGGCAATGTAAGGCAGTTGTTGTAAATATCAGTTGTAAATGAACCGATATCATTAGGTCAACAGACACCCACAACATCACATACATTATATTGGGTGAAACTGTATTACTATTACAGGTTACAAATCTACAATTATTATATTTAAAGTTAAGAGAATAAAGTTTCCGTATATTATTTAATCTATTTGTACGGTAACTGTAAAATGTTTTACTTTTTTATTAAGTTTTAAATTTCGTATCATTCTTTTTTATTTCAACAATGTATGTTATCGTTAGTAATTAATTTTATAATTTTATACTTTCGGTTTATAATTGCAATTAAATGAAATAAATTACAATACAATTCTACTACGAGCGTTAGAGCACACACCTAGTGAATGAATATGCCTGGTAATAATACATAGTTTACATAGTTCACTATAGGTGGCAGTAGCGGTGTTGGACGACGGCTTACCTCAGTAGTTGAGACTTAGCTACGGAAGGATCTCCTATCAGCAGGATGTTGATGTCTCTGTGTAAGGAAAGCATTACAACATCTATAGTTATTGGTGGTAAGGATTGCTGGCAATAGAGTGTACACGCACTGATTGTATTGGTCATACAGTATCATTATCCTCGCATGATATCATAATTAAATGTTACAAATTTTTTATTTTATTTTTTTAATAAATATATTTATTTATATATATATATATACATATTAGGCTGTTATAGGAAAAAGCATATTTATATTATAATCTAAAAAATGAAACAGAAAACAAACAAAACTCTTCTAATAAATATTATTATTATCATTATTATATATTACAACCCCCCTCAATAAAACAAGCATTATTAAATAAACTAATCTTATGTAAATCTACCCCTCAATAAACTAAACCCTATAAACTCTCTACTCTGGTACATCGCTGCCACCCTCCTAACTTACCCTCTAAGTCGTGTTCCGTTATCGAGAAGCTTCTCATTGCCTCCCAGCAACATGCACAAGATCGCCTTCTTGATAAACTCGTGCCCATGTATGGTAGGAGCCAAGGAACGGCCGAGGATGTCAAATAGATCCTAAGGTGGGGGGAGGGGGGGACACGTGTAGTACACTTGCATCACAGTGGGTAGGCGAAGGTAGGGGAGTAGTGATAGATACTGAATGATAAGAGACATTGATAGGGCAATTAATAAGGTCCGTTTATATAGAGTGATAAAGAACATTATTTAGGATAATTGATATGCATTGATAAGGATTTTTAAGGATCATTGATATTTATTGATAAGCATTGATATTAATTGATAAGACAATAGAGAGATAATCTGTAATCTTAGATATTTACATTCCTCTGCTAGTGATTCGGTGCAGTACAAATGTATAGATGCAGTACACATGTATTAAACACAGTATGAGTAACACCTGAGCTTGGTAGGGTTACATGTATGGGGTAAAGGGGGGGGGGCAGGATGGGGCTAACTTTGCGGTTGCTCTTGAACTTCTTGATACGGGCAATATCTGCGGGTGTGAACTCTACGTCGACCTGCTTACTCATCTGCGACACGTTATTAGCGATCAGGATAGTTCTGTAATCGTTGTGCGTGGGGGGGGCTTAATGATTGGCTAATCAAAAGTACTGAACTTATGTAGTTATTATGATTAGCGAGGATAATATAATTCTAGCCTCTCAGTCTGTTATGATGGTTACATCATTGTGCGTTAGATTATGTGGTTAATACAGATTAATAACGTTCAATAGTTTACTGTACATAAAAACCACACATGCAATATTTCAGACAGAATAGGGTTGAATACAACTACAATGACCTCTACTAGAGCGCGACCCCTAACCTGAAGGTCGCGGAAGTGAAGCCGTTCTTCTTACCCGGAAGACAACGATACATACCGACTATCTGAACCCTGTCTCCAGGCTTACACTGGTCAACGAGGTCATTGTCCAGAATCACGTCGATTGCGCGAGGTAGCTGACCGGCTGGTGATTTCTCAGGCATTTCCTGTCGGGGTTGAGGGGGGTGAATAGGTGATAGGTAATATACGTGAATATTAGTACATCTTAATAGATAATTGTTATATGAGCAACAATAACAGAAAATAGTCATATTATTAATCATATTATTTTGAAGCCCTTTAGAAGAAAATATTATATAAATATTATTATAATTCAACAGAAAAAATTTTTATTAAAATTCTTCAAATAAATATTATTATTATTATATACAATTTTATGTTAGAATATTAAAACACGAGTATTAAGATATGTAAACTTATGTACAACTTATACTGTATTCAAACACTTATACTAAAATCTATTAACATAATGTAGCTACTTTTTTATATTAGATAAAATAGCAAATTACGATTAAGAGAAATATTGTTTTGTGAAAATTACATCAAAATACATACAGATTTGTTAAAACTAGAGGAACATGATAGCTTCGATAGAGTGAAGCTCAGTTATGTTAGTATGTATTACTTTGTTTGTGTTCGTATCAATTTACATAAATGTTAAATATATTAGTATATATACTATTTTTTAATTTTTTATAATAATTTCCTGAGTTGTTTTAAATCATAAATTATAATTTATTACTTTATTTATGATAATTATCATTACATATGTATTATTTTTCCATTATTTGTTATAATTATCACATCGTTACTATCACATTACCATATTTATTTAAGAAATAGGTTAATAGTTTTGAGATCTAAGAGATATATGATATCGATGGGGTTTAGCATAGTATAGTGTTGTATTCTACATCTAATTGAGGTGAGGTGATACTTGTAATGCGGGCATATCATTGGTCTACACGACTTACTTGAATTGTGAATGTTTGATGATCTTTGTATGAAGACAAACCGAACTCAGTTTCCAACATGTTGCCATCGTCATCCTGAGATAAGGTGAGATAAGATGAGATAAGATGAGATAAGGTGAGATAAGATTAGATATAATACTGTAATATAAGATAGAATAAGAAATTTGAGTTAGAATAAAATAGAATATAGTGAACAAAGTCCTAGTGTCATGTGATACCTTGGTAGGATATGCTGCAGTAGATGGGAAGGGGTCAAGGGAGGTCATGTCAGTGTATCTTCTTTCCTGAGTTTTCTTAGTGGCGGGGCAGTAGTGTACGGATCTCACTATCTTTGGACGAACCAATGAACCTAAATATTTTACAATGATTGTGAATGATGTACTGACTGGTACAGGTATTGAGGCACTGATAGTGATGCGGTGATTAAGGTTATAATAATTGGGTTGTTAAGTTTTAATTGATATATTGAATAATTTGTTAATTATTATCTTAGATCTAGAGAGAATTCTCTCTAGCTCTATTATTATTCAATAATACATAAATTATTTTGTGAAATTATCAATTAGTACTTTGAAATGTAAATTAATACGTACAATAATAGATAAATAAGTATGTTTGTAATGTATTAATGATGATCTACACGAGATGGAATGTAAACTACAAACATTTGGTGACGATTCCTTCAACGCATATCATGTTACCGAGGAACTTAGAGGTCACGGATCTAGGGGTCAAATGTTTCTCCCCGAAACTAAATGGCACGTTATTAACATGAGTTAATGCGGTCGGTATTCGTTTGTACATATGTAATACAATCGAATATAGTATACACTTTAATAAACAATAAAAATGTATTAATAAAAAGTGTATTAATGTATCGGCATAATATCATCATATTTTTATGTGAATTAATATTATACAATATTTTATATAATATTTAATTCATATTTTTATGTGAATTAATAATATTTTTTATAAAATCTACAATAAATATAAAATAGACTTATTACACTCGGTAGCAACTATACGGGATCAACGATGATGACGCAACATCGGTATTACGCAATAACCTTCCCTCTAGACCAATGAAGAACTCCTCAAATTGTTTACTGAACGACGGATCGGATATGGCGACGAATTCCTTGAGAGCTCTTTGGAAGGCAACCTGCTCCTCGAAAGAGTTGTGCGTTAATCTGTGAACGTTGGGGCGGCTTAGGTTAGTACACCATGTGATACGTATACAATAACGTATCAATACACACACACACACACACACGCACATATATATATATTTATATGGGCGGCAATAATAGAAAATAGTATTGTGAAACCCTTCGAAGGAGAAACAATCATACATAATAATATAAAATATAAGCAAGAACATAAAAGAGAAAACAACAATTTCGTTTAATAACTTATTATATATAATTACGATACGTATTCGAGTGTATTAATTGCGTTCACTATTTACGTTTGCCGTTGACGCGCATGACTAACTCTTTGGCTCTGGTGGAGTTCTGGCGTCTGAGGTCGTTGATGTTGACGATGAGTCTGCACGACTCTTCGTTAATCATCTCGCGCACCTTCTGCTGGTAGACCCCCTGGTTCTCCTGAGGGAGATGGTGGGGGGGGTTAGGAGTAGTGGGGGTGGAGGTTAGGGGCATTCTGTAGGGTTCTCCTGAGAGAGAGGGGCGGGGGGGGGGTTAGGAGTAGTGGGGTGGAGGTTAGGGGCATTATGTAGGGTTCTTATGAGAGAGAGAGGGGCGGGGGGTTAGGAGTAGTGGGGTGGAGGTTAGGGGCATTCCGGTAGGGTTCTACTGAGAGAGAGAGGGGCGGGGGGGTTAGGAGTAGTGGGGTGGAGGTTAGGGGCATTCTGTAGAGTTCTCCTGAGAGAGAGAGAGAGAGGGGCGGGGGGGGGGGGGTAAGGAGTAGTGGGGTGGGGTGGAGGTTAGGGGCATTCTGTAGGGTTCTCCTGAGAGAGAGGGGCGGGGGGGGGGGGGGGTTAGGAGTAGTGGGGTGGAGGTTAGGGGCATTATGTAGGGTTCTTCTGAGAGAGAGAGGGGCGGGGGGTTAGGAGTAGTGGGGTGGAGGTTAGGGGCATTCCGGTAGGGTTCTACTGAGAGAGAGAGGGGCGGGGGGGTTAGGAGTAGTGGGGTGGAGGTTAGGGGCATTCTGTAGAGTTCTCCTGAGAGAGAGAGAGAGAGAGAGAGAGAGGGGCGGGTTAGGAGTAGTGGGATGGGGTGGAGGTTAGGGGCATTCTGTAGGGTTCTCCTGAGAGAGAGGGGCGGGGGGGGGGTTAAGAGTAGTGGGGTGGAGGTTAGGGGCATTATGTAGGGTTCTTATGAGAGAGAGAGGGGCGGGGGGTTAGGAGTAGTGGGGTGGAGGTTAGGGGTATTCTGTAGAGTTCTCCTGAGAGAGGAGGCGGGGGCGGGGGGGGGTTAGGAGTAGTGGGGTGGAGGTTAGGGGCATTCTGTAGAGTTCTCCTGAGAGAGAGAGAGAGAGGGGCGGGGGGGGGTTAGGAGTAGTGGGGTGGGGTGGAGGTTAGGGGCATTTGGTAGGGTTCTCCTGAGAGAGAGGGGCGGGGGGTTAGGAGTAGTGGGGTGAGGTTAGGGGCATTATGTAGGGTTCTTCTGAGAGAGAGATGGGCGGGGGGTTAGGAGTAGTGGGGTGGAGGTTAGGGGCATTCCGGTAGGGTTCTACTGAGAGAGAGAGGGGCGGGGGGGTTAGGAGTAGTGGGGTGGAGGTTAGGGGCATTCTGTAGAGTTCTCCTGAGAGAGAGAGAGAGAGAGAGGGGCGGGTTAGGAGTAGTGGGATGGGGTGGAGGTTAGGGGCATTCTGTAGGGTTCTCCTGAGAGAGGGGGTGGGGGCGGGGTTAGGAGTAGTGGGGTGGAGGTTAGGGGTATTCTGTAGAGTTCTCCTGAGAGAGGAGGCGGGGACGGGGGGGGTTAGGAGTAGTGGGGTGGAGGTTAGGATAGGCGCATTCCGGTAGGTTGTTTAGTGATACGTTTATAAGTATTGTTATTGTCGGGTGTAGATTGTTGTACCGTGGTATTAATAGAAGATGAATAGCTTATTGTGATATATGTATATATATATTTTAATATTTTAAATCCTCGTTCGTAATTTTAAATGCATAATAACGTAATGCGATACTATTTAGATGAGAAATTATATGAATGAAGTATATATGCAAATGAGAATTCTTTTTGATTTTTATTAGAGTCTTATTGAATTCAAGTAAATTCTTTTTTTTTAACAAATTTAACAAATAAATATATATAATCTAAAAATATACACAGGTTTTTGATGATTTCGTGTATGTAGTTATTCATTTTTTCAAAACAATACATATATATATAATATTATATAATATCATTTAAATTAAAATATTACAAGTAATTAAAGTGTAAATTTAAATATATGTATTATGCAATATGCGTTTAAATGTTCGTGATTTTTATTAAATAAGCAAAAAAAAAACACTGCAAAAAATCCTAAACAAATTCAAAAGATTTAAACCCAAAAACTCAAATCTTACCATCACTGACCATGTTCTGAGTGGAAGAACTAGAATTCCCAGTAGTTTTAATGCTACTATTGTATAGTAACTATTCAACATATTATTTGTAGTTTGTAGTTGTCTGAATGATGTTAATAAAATAGCGAAATGATATACGCATATTATAGTGGTTTATAAATAACTATATTACAAATAAATATGTCTTGCACTCATGTATAAAATACTGTTATATCATACACGACAACATTTATTTATCATTTAAATATTAAACTATATAACTAATAATTTATTACTAATACAGGGTACAAAGATAAGAAGAAACCTATAAAGTTAAAGTAGAAATTGAATATTTCGATGCCACTTACAAAATAACGTATTTTATTTCTATTTTAGATTATATTTATTAAATGATTTATTTCTACTTTCGATTTTTTTCGTTTATTTTTACGGTAACTGTAAATCATTTTAATTTAATTAATTTCGTATTATTCTTTGTTTATTTCTATAAAGTATGTTATCGTTGGTAATATTTATAATTTATACTTTCGATTATATTTTCGACTATGTAAATATTAAATTAATAAAATAAATTATCAATCAACATTACCAGAATGATCTCTTCATTGGAATTGCTTTTTTTCAAATGGCACGTTACTTTAGAACTATGAATCAAAGAAAAACGTAATCTAAGAATTATATTAAGCTTACGTCTAATCAGCCATTGGCGGCTAGATTAATGTTCCAACATATTCATTTGCTGTAAGTTTATCATATATAAGTTATGTAATACAGACTGTATTATAAAGTACATTATGAACTCCTATAGGAATTGTTTTTGTATACATGTTATATATCCTTATGACATTAGTATTATTTTTAATATTGCCGGACCAACCCCATATTTATTACATTTATTCAATTCCTATGCTGATATTATATATGTTAATCCACTATTTATATATAATTTTATTATAATATATATATATATATATCTATGGATATTAAAATCAATATAATTATTATTTTTAAAATATGATTAATACATATATGTTAGGTTTTTTGGTACCTCGCCAAAAACTTTGTGATTTGAATGTCTGTACAATTGTTTATTCGAATTAGCGATTTTACCATAGCGTATGATTGGCTATTATAATTAGCGTATATATTTATAGACTATAATATGTTCAACGGTTTATCAGTAATATATATATATATATATATGTGTGTGTGTGAGTTTTAGTTATTTTCACTGGTTCGGTTTGGTTGGGTTTAGTTTTATATTTCCATGTTTTTTAGCTGGATTACATCACGATTGAGCCTATAAAAACATACATATATAATATATATGAGTGTTTTTAATATATAGGATATATAATATATATATATATATATATATATATATATATATATATGTCATTGATAATCCATGTCATGTATTATAGTCAGGGTTGGAAAGGCTTTAAAAAACCTAAATTAGGTTTTTAGGTTTTTTAAAAAAACCTAAAATGTGTTATTTAGGTTTTTAGGTTTTTTATTTTCTTATATTTGTAAAATTATAAATAAGATTTTTTTAATTATATATTTTACAATATTTATTTAAAATTATTTAATAATTTGTTTATTATTTAATGATTACTATTATTAACTATATATTTGTTTAAATAATACCCAGAATTCCTATTATTTATATTATCAATTTAACTGATTCACTTCACACTCAAAATATTTTTATTAAATAAACGATACCCTCCTAAAACATAGGAATTCCACCAACCTATGAAGTCAGATATATTTTGTAATATATACAGTTATGATAGAATATTATATAGTCTAAATTTTATTAAATATGTTTATTAAAACTGTATATAATTATGTAAAAAATATAATTATGAAATAACTATATTTGAACGAAAAAAAACTATATTTTAGACGAAATAACTAAATTATGCGGACGAATTGACGGACAAGATGAACCAACGGATGAAGTAACCTGTATTCTATTATTATAATCAATATTTTCAAAAAATAAATGGATTTTATCTATTAAAATGGTAAAAAACCTAAAAAAAATTCTAAAAAACCTAAAAAAACCTATGTTTTTCTCTAAAAAACCTATTAAAACCTAAAAATCTAAATTCACGTTTTAGAAAAAGTAGGTTTTTAACAACCCTGATTATAGTATATAAATATTATATTTAATATATATTTAATATATAAGATAATTATAATGGCCAATCATACGCTATTGTAAAATCACTAATTCGAATAAACAATTTTGCGGGTGTTCAAATCGCGTGGCTCTTAACCATAATCCGTTTTTATGATTATTATTTAAATTTTGATAAACAGAAGATTTTTACTAAAAATCTTCTGAAAATGTTAGGTATACTTTTTTCATATATTTTTAATATTCATTTTTATTTCATATGATTTATAATAGTATACATCACTAATATCTATCTTTAAATAATGCATTATTATAATTAAATTATTAATTCAATTAGTAATTGAATTACTAATTGTAAGGGTTACCCTTATATTATATAAGTTACCCTTAGGGTATCATTATCATAATGATTATGATAATGATTATCATAATCATACATTTAATTCGACGAATTATTCAAAAAATCTAAACATATAGATTGTGTGATTAAGAGATATTAATTTTAAAATAAATTATTATTATCCTTTTATTAGTACATTTTTCCATTATAATTTGTATTCTAAATTATTTAATTGTATCTAATATGACAAGTGTAATATATTATATATTTGATTTATTTTATCGCTCATATATAAATGTAATTTACATAATATATAATTTAAATAATAGATAACATATGCTAACTTCATCATCTAAAAAATCAAGATATTCTCTTTGGATTTCTCTTATACGAGTATCATCTTCTTCAGCCATGTTTATTTATTGTGAATAATTAGTACAACTATAATTATAATAAAATTGAGTTATTATATTCGCGCCAAAATATAAACGTAATTATTTTGAATATCACGTGATTTATTTTATTGGGCATGTGATATAAATATTATTAAATTTGATTTGTAATGAATATTTGTTCACAATTATATATTAATCATTCCTTTTTGTAAAAATGCATTTTTTAATTCCAGACACCTCCGAAAATATTAATCAAAATGGTGGATCATATACGGTTATAAATCCGCTAAAAAATGTATTCATTTAGTTGTCTTTTAAAGTAGTTTGGTGATTATTTTTAAATAATTTAAAATAATAAATTTATTTAAAAATAAGTTTGAATATTTATCAATATATAAATGGTGTAAATAATAATGAAATGTATACTTACTATATTTATATTTATATACATATATAATAATAATATTATTCATTTATATAGTTGTTAAGTTCATTACAATTTTATTGAATTAAAGTATTTTTCCGATCCAGACATTTTGCATGTATCGAATATCATGTTCAATATGCGCCGATTATTTTGATTACGATTTTTAGGTCTAATTTAAAAAAATTTGACACACTAATGTAAGTGATAAACTAATATAAAAAATGGTAAAATATGATATATATATATATAATACAGGGAAATCGTAATGCTGAATACTGACATCGGCCCCAGATAAGTCACGTGTCAAAAGGATAATTCAAGTAAACATTGCACGGCAGGCGTTATATTTCTCAGTACATTATTCACCTAGTAGTGAAGTTGTGTCCTATATATATACATACATATCGTAATACCGTATACAGCATACATGCTTATATATTAATATGATATTATATAAGCTCTACGCGTATATTTACTTATACTATCAGTTAGTCACGTGACCTTATGGGGGGCGGTCAAAATCATCATAATCAAAACAAGCCGACCATATTATCCTTTCATATCGCAAATTATTAGAGTATATTATATGAATTATGAAGATTTTGAACTAATTACTTAATAAGAATAATTCTCAATAAAATTCATATACCTAAAGACTATAACTACATAAAAGTATTTACATATATAGCTTCATAACATATACATTGTATACAGTTACGGTACACAGTAACTTTATTTGATATTTTCTGCGGAACAGCATTACACTACAGCATACACGGTGTACTATTCATTAAATACTATACATTTTATATACTGTATCGCATGAGTATTCCACTGCATAGAATATGTTAAATGCATGTGTAGATTACGGCATACAATTATACTATTGTAAACGATGTGAATATAAATATATATATATATATATATATATATATATATATATATATATATAGATTGCAGATATTATGTTATGCTACTGTAGATAACGTTTTAAAGAAATTTTAGATTTCAGATTATATTTTATATTTATTTATATATCAATAGTATTATTATTTAAGAAGCAAATGTATTTCGGTTAGGGTTTAGCTTTTGTACAGGTTATGATTTTTTTTGTCTTTTGTATTTTGATTATTTATTTATTTGATTATTTGATTGATTGATTGTATTTATAGTTTGATCATATAATTTTAATTTGGTATGTGTTATATTTGATATATATTACAATTAAAGTACTATTAAATTACCCAATTTAAAATGAAATAGATGTACTACATTCGTTATCATTGATAATATAAGTTATGGGGACGAGCGCCACTCGGTCTATAAATAGATTTTAACATGTAGGAGATAGGGAATTGGTACGTGTTTTAAAAATCCGAAGGCTTTTTATACAATATAGTATATTGTGTTAGTAAAATGTATTTGCATATCTCAGAACCTCGATATCTCAGACTATTTTCTTCGGTCCCTTCAAATCTAGATATCAGGAGTTGACTGTATTATAAATAATAAATTATTATTATTATTAATATATATATAATTAAAATTGTAAATAAATTTTGTATATTCATATATTATTTGAGTAATAATAGAATATATTTGTATGCAATTTATAATACTAGTCGCATACTAGTATTTTTATTATATGAAGATTTATTAAAAATACTAGTTCCTCTATCTCCTAAATAGTTTACAAAATATAACAACTGAATACAATCAATACTGACACAGCGTCGAGATAGTATTGATTTAGACTTAATTAATTATTGATTGTACGGCCGCGGCAGATAAATAATCACGAAGCCCTGATTTATTTACAGTTCAACCTATATGCATGTATTGATATTTAATTGGACCACTTTACACTAGAGGCATGATTGTTTAAACCTTACATTCATTTATTTTTCTATCGAGAAATAACATAATTCATAATTCATTAATTTATTCACATAGAAGTGTATTGCTATATAAGTTTGTGATGTATTTATTGAGTATGGTTATTATTATTATTGCATGAGACTAACTATGTACTACTAGTATTGACTAGTGATGTAAATGATGCAGAGCCGAGACTTTCATTTTCGGAAAAAAAATGAGCCCGAACCTAGACTCTAGCCAAACTAGCACGAGCTGAGTTGAGACTTTAGATAATTAAGACTGAGACTACATCATGCTTTAGATTTGAGCATCATTTACATCACTAGTATTGACTATACGATTTAAGTTATGTAACATCAATCATTCATATAATAATAATAATAATAATAATAATATTTATTAGAAGAATTTTAATTTTGTTCTTCTGTTAAATTACAATGATATTTATATAACATTTTCTTCTAAATGTATAAAATATCATCATGTATTTCTATTAATTATTCTTCTGAATAACTTCTGATTATCATTATTAATATTACATCTTATAATGTATATGACATATTATAATTTATATGACCGTGGCAATTTCAATTGAATAGGCTCTCAACTAAGCCTCGCTATACTACCATTACGCTATATAATAAATATAATACATTTTAAACGTTTTATAATAAATATAATTTAATTCTAATATATATATATATATTAATTATGATAATTATTAATATTAAATTCAATATTAATATATCAATAAATAAATTTTCTGCTATAAAATTATATATATATATATATAGGCTATATCAATATTGATATATACTTGTTAAGTATATGTTATAGTAAAATGCATGTTTACATTGCTAATAACTTATTACTAATAAGCTATATTCACTTATTGACATATCAGATAAGCATGGTAAACTTCTCCATCTCGAATCTGTGTATTAGTTTGTTGTAGCGAGATATAAGGAAAGCACGGCAGGTGAATAGTCTACCATTATATCTATGCGATGTATTAACTGACCGTCTACTTGACCATTGTTTTATTGTGGACAATCCAACTATGGATGATACAGTTATACTGAATAAGCATAGGTAACAACCTTCCCATGTATAATATCATAATTAGTAATGATTAAACACGGCACACTTATTCATTATAGAATATAGTTAATCATTTTAACAAAAGAATTAATTTATAAATATCAATGCACATAAACATATTTCCAATGTGCATTGTCCATCTGATGATGTTACAATCGCCAGCAATTCAACTGTTCACCTGACCAGTTATCTTACTTAAAAACCGCACCCTTAGACACAAGAACAGTACTCATGATTTGTATAACTATTTATGACATAATTATAATGGTCTATAAACAACGGTAGTACTTGCAACGTATAAGGGATATAAGGGAGTTACTGGTATATCACAGTATTTCAATATGTGTATACAACAATAAAACATACATATATTTAGTATATATTATAATATAATTAGATAATATGAGATGAATGTTATATAGAATTAACATAAAAGGAATATTTTATAACACTCCATTGTAATATTAATATTTATAATAATTATATTACTGATGTAAAACATTTTAAAATTTGTTTTCTTTTATATATTTAAAAAAGCATGTTTTATGATGCACAACTTGTAATAGGGTGTTTACACCAATTCCGTATTTTTTATTTTCATATACCCCATCGATAAAAATAAACTTTCATTATATCGATGGGGTAAACATATATCCACATCTATATATTTTATTTTGTCTATCATATTGAAACTAAATTTGAAAATATACATAAATAATATATATTTATAAACATTATATATATATATTTATATATATATATATTACTATAATATATTAGTATAATATATATATATATAATCCAAGTTCCAATATCATAGAAATAAATATTATATTTAGAAATATGAAATCATATAACGCCATCTATTATTAAGATAAAGGTTCATTCCGCTACGTATTTTATTTTTCTGTACAGAAAAATAGGATTATTTCCTTTTCATTTTCTGTACAGAAATATAGGAATATGACTCATTTCATACATTTACAGAACTTTTACTGTAAATGATTCACTTTCTGTACGCATTTCACGTAACGTAACGTATAGAATTGGTGAACACCCTATTATGTGTAATACTTTAACTGTGTTGGATAATAAACTCAGAATAATAATGTTACACTACCTATGGACGTATACAAATAATATATACTAATATGGATATATAATATATTGTGTTGTTTTATATAAAAGTATGATTTATGTGTATATATTTATTGTATATATATTTATTTAAAAACAATATATATATATATATATAGAAATAGCAGTAAAAAATTAATGTGTATTGTATGTCTATTTGTATATATGAAATGTATAATATATCATAAAAAGCTAGATATTATATATAGAGACATATGTCCTTATATAATACTAACATAATTAATGAATTTAAATTCATTGAGTTATTTTATATAATATTAGGGCTCCCTTGAATTGAATTATATATTTCCTATGTATTAACATGTAAATATGAGAAATAGTGTGACCACTGACTTCTTTAGTATAGATTACTTATACATATCTATTCTTGCATTCGTACTGCAATTACGCACTATTTTGTTATTCAAATTACTAATTTATTCAAATTTAATCTTTTCACATTTATAATACTGAATAAAATAAATAAATATATATAACATAATATATAATGCTATAATACAACTTATATTGCCTACCTAAGTTAAATAACTATTACGCTTAATGCATTAATTACCCCTTCCAGTAGTATACACTATAACCCCGTTCAGCATTACCATGAACTCTAACCCCTCCCCTCGACCTTCCTCTCAGACGTATAACCTTCATGTGAACGGCAGTCTGCACTGTTCGATACGCTACAGTGACTTCTATGACTTCAACGAGAAGGTTTCTATTATGTCGGCCAATAATAATAGACACGTGACATCTTATCGTGAAGTACTTTAGGAGAACCATAGAGCTAGAGAGAACTAGAGTGGTAATATTTAATGCCTGGCAGCGTAAGCCAGTGCAGAAAGCGGAAATAAAAAATCAGCCATCTTGCGGTGACCAAATATTCAGATATAATATTCTTTTGATCATAACTTATTATTATTAATTATATCAAAAAAGTAAAATATTATACTTATATTACTTTTGTATCCCCTTTCCAATGATATTAATAATGTTATTCTAGCTTGAAAATAAAAAATCAAATAGGTCAAATCCGCCGATTGCTGCATGTCAGATACCTTATTTACTACTCTATTTCTCTCTAGCTCTATGAGGAGAACACATATATGTAATGTAAATAACAAAAGAAAAATAACATAAACAAATATCTCCTAATAAATAATGAGTATTATTTATATCATTGATACTATAATATTATCATTCGTATAAAGGTATTTTCATAACATTTAAGATATCTATTATGTCATCACCTCCCGAGCTTACTCACTACACTTCTATTCATACCCCTTCTTTTACTCCTATTTACACTCCTTCTTCTACTACTTCTACGTACACTTCCCAATCCTAATCTTAATCCAAATATTAATCGCGATTAAAACCCACTCCACATCCAAACTCTTCATTCTTATCACCTCATTAGGTAAATGCATCGATTTCAAATATCTATTTGTTAAATAATGTAAACATAAGACATACATACCTATATAACAAGTTTAACTCGTCCTCCCGTCGTATAATTACTATTATTGCCTACTTGTATAGACTCAGATTCTACATAAATAGAATTAGGTTTCGTGTCGGTCGTCACCTTTACTTTACATTACGAAGCGTTACAGCTCGTTTATAATGTAATAGATAGGAGCCTACATGCTCCTCTAAACCTAATTCTACTATCGTTGAACCGCGCCCTTAGATAACCCCTAACCACACCCTTAGATAACCCCTAACCGCGCCATTAGATAACTCCTAACCGCGCCCTTAGATAACCCCTAACTGACCCCTTAGATAACCCCTAACCGCGCCCTTAGATAACCCCTAACCGCGCCCTTAGATAACCCCTAACTGCCCCCTTAGATAACCCCTAACTGCCCCCTTAGATAACCCCTAACCACACCCTTAGATAACCCCTAACCGCTCCCTTAGATAACCCCTTACTTCCCCCTTAGATAACCCCTAACCGCGGACTTAGATAACCCCTAACCGTGCCCTTAGATAACCCCTTACTGCCCCCTTAGATAACCACTAACCGCGCCCTTTGTCCACCAGTTGGTGAATATGTACACTACGTCGAACCTTCCCTCGTTTCCCCCTAAGAAGATCTTCCCCCTGATGGGCTCGCAGCAGGAAACCCGTCGCATCGCCCTAGAGAGATACATTCAGATTAGTTAGTGAGGCAATAATAGGTGGCGCTACTAATAGCTAGTCATGTATAGGTTCTCATTGTAGCCACTGATATATAATTAGGTCGATATGAATTCATCAATATTTAGTGAAACATCAAATGTCAGCCATCTTGTATGTAGGGACCATGTGAATGCAATTTTTATATTATTTATACTGGGATTGTAGCGATGTTTCAGTATGGTTCTATCTTCTTTGATTAGATCTAATTAGTGATCATGTCGCACACACATAGACTTTATTATCGCGGTGTTTAAGTAGACATGTGTACCCTACGGTAGCCATACAAGTAGACACGAAGGGTAATCATATACATACTATTATAAAGACATGATTAAACCTCACTCCTATAAATAGGCTATTAGTCGACTTCTAATTAGTCATCATCTAAATGATTCATCTGTTGTCTTTGTAACTCAGATAATTGTTGAAAGTATATTAAATCATTACTATATATTGCGTATACGAGGGTAATAACATGTATTATAGGTAGTGTGTGAGTTTATATTTTATTAGTAAACACGTATAATCGAATAATACTATTATAATTACTTGTTTTGATATAATAACAATTCATCTTTGAAGTCATAATTTAAATTGTATATATATTAAATAAATCTATAAATCCTATCCTATATTAAAATATCACATATTATTTAATAATCATCATATAATTGAATATTTATTTTTCTTATCTAATAATCTAATTTCCTAATTTTATTTACATTTAAATATTAGTATGTATAGCAAACTATAAGTATATGTCCAATCATTCACATATACTTTTATCGAATATCTAAATATAGATAACTTATTAAGGGCTGGCGTTTCTAGTATAGATGTAATAGATTGAGAATTAATAGGCATATGACAAATATTATTTTAAAGGCTAATCATCGTAAAATTAGTATTTAAATTTGTTTACTATGTTTTTAAGTATATAACAGAATAGCTACTTCATATTATCATGTAATACGTAGGGCCGCAGGAAGGTATATTTCATAGGGGGGGTCCCTCAATAATTTATATTATTATTATATATTTTTTTTTGTGTATAACTAATTACAATTTTTTAGATATTATATAAATATATAAGTCCATAAATGTACATATCATTTTATTAGGTACTTTTAATAAATGTCAGATTTAATGAAATGAGAACATCTTCTCTCTCCATTCTGTTTTATTAACAATGATAACATCAATTCATCAATGTTTAATTCGTCTAGAGTCTAACTGTGAATACTACATATCATTAAACTATTCAGTCTCTTTTGTTCCATAGAATTTCTTATCAAATTATTTACGGTGCGAATGTTACTAAAACTTCTTTCACAGTCAACTGAACTTGTTAATGATTAATTTCTTACAATGATTAATTTCATCAATATTTTTACATTGGAATATATTTTCTTTATATTTTCGATACATGAATTTTAATATAATATGGCATCTTCTAAGCACCTAGCTCTTGACTCTCTTTTAAATAGAGGTAATTCAGTTTATAGTTCTTCTAAATTCAATTCTGGATATTTATTAAACTTAACTGAATCTATATAGTTTTCTTTTAATAGTATATTTAGATTGAAAAATGATTTTAATGATTCACTATCACAATTAAATTTGTCTTTGAGTCTTCTTGTAACAATATCATATGCATTCAAATAGTTCACTCTAAATAATATGTATTAAAAAATAATTAAATTATATATGTATAAATTATATGTATGTATATAATATATATTTGGAGATATATTTATTTTATAATACACAATACTTATAATATATTACATAAAATACCTTGTATTTACTTTTCTTTTTCTTTTATTAGTTATATCTTTAATGAAGGCAACATTTTGAATTTCGATAAGGTTTTCATGAAATAATGTTGAATATGAATTTCTTATAATAGTCAAGGATCTGGAACATAGTTGTAAAGAATCATTGACACCATCTAATGTATTATTTGTTACCATCATTGATTTTACTAATATATCTAAAGGCTCAAAAATACTTAATGCCACTTTCAGTCCTAGATAAATATTACCGCTTTCAAGTTTTTTCATAATTGATTTGCATTTATCATATTTGTCAGAAGTAATATCATTTCTATGTATAATTTTATATAAAGATGCACCCATTTCTTTATAATACGTGAGTGTATCTTGTATAGCGAGCTTTCTTATTGTCCAGCGGGTTGGACATTATGTCTTCAATTTACAATATGTGAAAGTGTTTCTAAATTTGATAGAATTAGAGTACAATTGTCCTATTTCATTAACTATGGTTAATATAGATCTAATACATTCCGGTTCACTAACATATTGAGCGACTAGGTTTACTCGATGAGCTATACAATGGGTGTAATATGCCAGCGGTTGTTCCTGACATATTAATGCCTGTACCAAATTGTATCTGCCAGATATATTACTTGCTCCATCATACGAATGACCACGTACATTCTCTATTGGCAAACACAATATTATCAATACATCTGTTAGCATATTTGCTATAGTTTCTGCTTTTGTATTAGATATTTCGTATAGACCAACACATATTTCTTTAACTTCAAGATTAGCCTTGACATGACGAATGCATATCGATTATTGTTCGTATCCTGAAAAGTTTTATAATATAATTAATTATTTTAATTTATAATAATTATAATCGTTATATAAAATTTAAATACCTGAAATATCCTGGGTGCCATCACACATTATATTGTAGCAGCCATCTATTTGTTTAATAAGTTATCTTAAAACAGCATGTGAAAATATTTCAATAATCTTGTTTTGAATTTGCCATGATAATAGGTGTTTCTTCCTAGTATTGTCTGTTAATATATGTAATCATGATTCTAATTGAGTAATTTCATTTTTCTTAATTGTAATAGTTAATTTTAGGAATTTACACTCAAAATGTTCCGTACCTCTAAAGGATATGTTTTATTGAGATAAGTATCTTATGGAAGTAAATATAGCCCTCAGAACAATATTATTATTTCGTATATCATTTTTATTATGTATGATCAGTACATCTTTAATGCTATTATTATTCTCCGTTTACATTGCAATATAATGCATATTTGAATTTCCATGACTTGTAAATCGTTCTAATGCCTTCTTCCAATTTGAATAACCATGTCATTATAAATGCTGGGATGTTATCACGATTTGTTTTTTATAATTTTTAACACAATAGAAGCAAAATACTGCTTCCTTGTCACTACACCAATGAATCCATTAAAATTTATTGTACCAGTTTTTCTGGAATGATAACATTTGATCTTTGTTATTCCGACTATACACATATTTTACTAATAATCACTATCTACTAACATACAATTTTCTCTAAATTATTAACAAATTATTAAAGTATTAAATTATTTTTATATTTTGGTGCAAGAATAGGGGGGGTCCTAAGATATCCGGACCCCCCCTGATTATAACAGGGGTGTCCGGACACCCACGACCCCCCCTGTTCCTGCGGCCCTAGTAATACGTATACAATATTTAAATGTAAACTTAATAATACTAATAGATACAAGTAAATATAGCATTTTGAGCATTATCTTAACACCATCATTATACATTGTTACTGTTTATTTCTATTTCAATATATACGTATATAATCTATATTAAGTATATAATTTGTAAATTGTATGATAATTCATTATGTATTTCAGTATATATGATTCATTAAAGGTATTAACTTAAATAGTGATTGCAATTATTAAAAATTGTAAAAAAAAAATGTTGAGATACAAGATTCTAAATTTTACTTATATTTTCTGGATAATAAAGAATATCACTATTTATTGTATATAATATGTTAGTTTTAGTATTTATTATAATATATATTTACTTTATTAATAGATTAGTATCATAGAAAAATGAAATTATATTTTAAAAGTGGTAACAAATATATTCCGTATATATTTATTTATAAAAAATAGAATTTATTATAAAATTAATATAAAATAAATATATAATATTTTTTAAATTAATCATACTTATTTTAAATTATTAAATACATTGAATACATGAGTTAATTATAAATATTATATAGTAATTATTTATTATTAAATCATTAAATTTTGAAAAAGTTTAAATCATTCTAACCAGGCATTATTACGATTATCAGTGATGTAATAGTTATGTAATTAGTTATGAAATAGTTATGTAATAGTATTCGTATTGTTATCTTTAATATTTGTTTTCTATTTAATATTATTCATTGTTTATCCCTGTAACATATTGTTGGTAAAAAATAATTTAAATTATAATTTTTGATTATTGATTGATAATTTATTTAAGCAAATATATAGTCGAAATATATTATAAAAAGTATAAAGTGTACATATTTGCTAACGATAACATACGTTATTGAAATAAACAAAGAATAATATGAAATTAAAGAAATAAATATGTTTTTACAGTTACAGTAAAATAAACGACAAATTATTGAAAATATAAATAAAATATAGCGTAAAAATAATCGAAAATATAAATAAAATATTTTTTTTTTATTAATGAGGGCATCGAAATATTCTATTTTTACTTTAAAAATTTTAAATTCTTTTAAACTTTGTAACATTTAATAGTAATACATTATTAATTACATAGTTTAATATTAAAATGATACTATATAATATTTTAAATTGATCACAAATAGTACATGTTAAATATCAAATAAACCAATACTAATACTAATACTAAACAAACAAATAATTAAATACTTTTAAAGTATGTCACTTTTAAAATCTGTATTAATAGAACATTATTAATATTGTATTTTAATAATATTTTAAATTTGAAACACATATATATATATATATATATATAAAACTAAAGATAATACAGAACAAAAAAATAATAATTTAATATTTATTACTTTAAAATCTGTGATAATAGTAAATTATTAATTTTATATTTTAGTAAATTTCAAATATATATTAAAAAACACAAATATTCTATACAAAATTAAATATAAATTATCGAATATATAAATTTCTGTAAAAAAATTACTATATAGTTTTAATATAGAGATATTATAAATTAGATATTCTAAAATCACGAGAGTTAAACATATAATATATACATAATATATATATATATATATATATATATATATATATATATATATATATATATATATATATATATATATATATATTAATATACATTTTCACTCTAGTTAATATTTTTCAAAATCAATTATACTATTTTATCATATTGGAAATACATCTGAAATAAACGTAGACATTAGGTAACGTAATGTACCTGTGGGTGGACAAGTAAAACAAGCTGTGGTGATCATTGTCAATTGTTTACTTTCATTTTCATCAACCGTAGAAATGCAACTTCATTCGATAATCTCAATTACATCATCGTGACTATTACGTAACAGTTGTGAGTGGTGAACATCGCACACACACACACACACACGCACACACGACCTTCAGCTATTATTTATGTGATATCCTGAAATAAGTGCAGGAAATCTATTAATAGATATATGTGGAGTACATTATTAATTATATATTAAGTTAGTTAATTATACTATAGTATTACATTCTTATAAACTATAATAATATCCTAAATATATATATATATATATATATATATATATATATATATATATATATATATATATATATACATATCGACCCTCGTCCGGACCATTAATTAATTTTATAAAATGGGTCTTAAAATATTATTTAGAAGTGATCTTATATAATTGTGTATAAATAAATGATCGGCTCTCGTTAAAACCATGGATGCCTTAACATGAGAGCGGCTTCGAAGGGACATTAGAGCCATATATGGTTATAAGTGTAAACTTCATCTAAGTTCCTGGATGGGATGAAAGGACTCCACCAAATAAAAATAACAATAACAATAACAATATATATAAATTAATATAAGCCACAATAATAGAATTTATGCAATATTATTTTATCTTAGAGCCCTTGAAATGGTACATGTATACCAATATGATAAATAAGGAAACAAAATATAAAAAAAATTCTTCTGATAAATATTATTATTATATTATTTATATATATATATATTAGTTAATACTAATTAATAATACATATTCACACTATATTTCAGTTAGTATGAATTCCTCGCTGAAGAAGAGTAAGCTATTTAATTATTTCATAAGAAACGCTCAACAAGTTAGCTTCATAATTATCATGTATTGTCACATATTCATATCAATATACACACATATATATATATAAATGTATGCTATTATTTATATATGTATATGTTTATGGGTTATCCCACTACAACATTTACAAGAAATAATGTCTGGAAAGTATTATCTGTAAGTAGTAAGTTGCAGTTGGATATTCCCTTATCGTCCGAAAATATAGTCAACGGAATGATTTCTATTTACAGACAATATTCTCCAGATATACTTTTACTTGTATAAAAATATTACTATATAGTCCATTACGGTTATTGTTTATTTTTAATTTAGTGTTAAATTCTAATAATCTACATTTCTATATATTATCTTACATTTAATATCATGACATACAACCTCAATGGATGCATGCATTGTTGTCCAGTGCGCGTGTGTGTGTGTGTGTAAACCATGAGTAAACCATCGATATAGTGAGAAAGTGGACCTGTGCAATGTAGTGTATGGCAATTTACGATAGAGGCGCTGCAGTCGAAACCTACTACTAAATACATACTAAATTTTAAATTAATATTATTTATTTATATGTATATATTGATAATTACTACCAATTTTAATGTACTATCTATTAACAAATTAAATTATATATATAAAATTCATCATATCAACATTCCTCGTAATTTTGTGTATTTAAATTGAAGATATCGTACTATTTTATTGATATTTATAATCTAAATCAATTGATATAGATAGAAGTCACTTCAATCTATTTCGACGAAAAACCTACTGTTTTAATATTTGTCATATATAATATGACTAATATCCAATCAAAATCACCGAATCCATTTTGTTAATTTATCGATAAAAGTTCCATTCGCGTATCTATCTTTTACATGCATTACGTGCGTCAATTGCACAGGTCCACTTTCTTTATATCTCTGGTGTAATCATGTGTGGTGATAAATGTATACTAATAAATCATATAGCTAAAGTTCACACTTAGCTATCTAAAGTGTACATTGTATAGTATGTATATTATATTAATGTTATATACATTATAATAATGATTATTTTATAGATTTATAGAAATTATTTTCATAATAATTATGTCTTTATTTAAATAAATAAATAATATAGTATTGTATTTTAAATACTCATTTATATATATATATATATAATAACATCGTATATTTTTGTGGGGTATACCGTATGATTCTAGTATACGGAGCATCATTTCTCTGTGGATACTGCCGAATGCCTTCTTAAAATAGACAACAATTTAGTTACATGTAAAAATCTATTTATCGAAGAAAACTACACAAATTAATGCACCTAACATTATGTATGTATAAATATAACTTATATATTATTAATTATAATTTTGTATACTAGGTATTATAAAAGATTGTTTTTACCTAGTTATAGATAATATTGTGATATACTGTTTATATGAAATGAGATAACATGAGAAACATATTTTATTTTTGTAATGATCATTTTGAAAGTGTACCCTAACTTAATTTTTCTCATTTTGTAAAATTTATAAATAATTAAAGATTTAGATAATACTATTTTTTTAATTTTATTAAAAAATGTTTGAATAAATACTAGACAATTAAATATTGTAATATATAAACGGGTAGTATATAATATATACTATATATACTCGCGATATAACTATTGATCTAATAATATATATAGTACAAATATTGTGTATATATATAAAACTACATATATTCATTTGTAAAATATATACTTAATGTATAATACAAATTTTGTAATCTCAAATAATTGGTAATATTATTTTATATTTAAATTTAATATTTAATATGTAGAAAAAAATGGACTCGTCCGGGATTTGAACCCGGGACCTCTCGCACCCTAAGCGAAAATCATGCCCCTAGACCAACGAGTCATTCATGTTTATATAGAGTTACTAGTTGAACAGAACTAGTAGAAATGAAATATTAATTTTTTACTATATTATTTATTTTCATTCTATACAATTTATATTTAATTAATTTAACACAATTATTAAATAGTTATTACATTCGTGTTCTTTATACCAGTAGTATTACTCGGATCAAGAGAACATTACGTTCAGCGATGTCCGTCGATGTATAGAATCTATAATAGATCATCTATTAGATGTCTGTGGATCATAATGTTACTCTTATATTCTATTCTATGTATATTTATAGATGCTATTCTATATATATATTTTATTATATATAATTATATATATAATTATTATAATAATATATTATATATTATATAATTTATATCTAATATATATATTATATTATATATAAATATGATGAATACTATAAAGCCAGTGGCTGTGAAAGACTATATATTCGAATCATTCAATATGTATATATATATATATATATATATATATATAGAGAATTTGTTGGCTAACTACAGTTGCCAATTTACGAGCCCACAACCCACCCTACCACTACGACCTCTACCTCTACTACGATGACCTCCACAGCAAATGCTAAGCGAGGACACGTCAGCAGTGGACATCGCCGTATACCTGTCCAATGGTGAGAGCGCTCTGGTCTCGGATAACTTGACCACAGTGTCCAAGTGTTCTGACGTAATGGATGCCTTCGCCTGCAGCCTTCACCTCCCCAAGGAGTTCACGCGCGATAAGTTCTCGCTGTTCCTCGTTAAGCGTGTCGGGGAGAAACATCACGAAGGTTAGCGCTAGGGTAGGGTAGGTGAGGGTTAAGGTGGGTGAAGGGTAGGGTGGGTGATGGGTAGGGTAGGTCAGGGCTAGACCTAACTATAATTATCAATTTAAATATTCAATAATAATATGTACGTCATTTATATAGAGATCACTCTAATAACCCTTCATCACCGCTTAAACACCCCTACCCCCTATCATCACCCCTTAATAACCCTTACCCTCATCATTACCCCTTAATAACCCTTGTACCCCCATCATCACCCCTTAATAACCCTTGTACACCCATCATTACCCCTTAATAACCCTTGTACACCCATCATCACCCCTTAATAACACCTACCCCCATCATCACCCCTTAATAACCCTTGTACCCCCATCATCACCCCTTAATAACCCTTGTACCCCCATCATCACCCCTTAATAACCCTTGTACCCCCATCATTACCCCTTAATAACACCTACCCCCATCATTATCCCTTAAAAACACCTACCCCCATCATTACACCTTAATAACCCATACCCGCATCATTAAACCTCAATAACCCCTGTACCCTCATCATTACCCCTTAATAACCCTTGTACCCCCATCATCACCCCTTAATAACCCTTGTACCCCCATCATCACCCCTTAATAACCCTTGTACCCCCATCATTACCCCTTAATAACCCTTGTACCCCCATCATTACCCCTTAATAACACCTACCCCCATCATTATCCCTTAAAAACACCTACCCCCATCATTACACCTTAATAACCCATACCCGCATCATTAAACCTCAATAACCCCTGTACCCTCATCATTACCCCTTAATAACCCTTGTACCCCCATCATCACCCCTTAATAACCCTTGTACCCCCATAATCACCCCTTAATAACCCTTGTACCCCCATCATTATCCCTTAAAAACACCTACCCCCATCATTACCCCTTAATAACCCTTGTACCCCCATCATTACCCCTTAATAACACCTACCCCCATCATTATCCCTTAAAAACACCTACCCCCATCATTACACCTTAATAACCCCTACCCCCATCATTAAACCTCAATAACCCCTGTACCTTCATCAGTACCCCTTAATAACCCTTGTACCCCCATCATTATCCCTTAAAAACACCTACCCCCATCATCACCCCTTAATAACCCTTGTACACCCATCATTACCCCTTAATAACCCTTGTACACCCATCATCTCCCCTTAAAAACACCTACCCCCATCATTACACCTTAATAACCCCTACCCGCATCATTAAACCTCAATAACCCCTGTACCCTCATCATTACCCCTTAATAACCCCTGTACGCCCATTATCACCCTTAATAACCCCTACCCCTGTAGTTGTTCGGGTAGTACAAGACTTTGAGTGTCCCGCCATTACTATAAAACTTGCAAATAAGTCCGGCTCTGAGCAAACATTTCGGCTTATGATCCGCAAGTCGTTAGTGAAGTCTAATAACAGCCCCAATTACTGTATATAACTGTACTATATGTATAATTTACATAGATATATAATTAATTAAAAACCTGTATATGATGTGGCTGTACACGTATATATTTACTATTTATTTATTGTAATTATATATATCTATTTATATAATTATTATATACATGTACAACAAAGTCTATAAACTTGTAAAATATGAGAATTAAAATGAAGGACAATTTTATTTTATAACTTTAATATATAAATTCTATAAACATAATATTTATATATAGATAAAAAAATATAAAACTCTTACTTTATAATATATTGATTTTATATTTGCTGAATGTATAATTGTATTACTTTATAATTTAATTTAATTTTATTGAATTTATTTATTATTGACTTTTAAAATGCGTTTTACTCTGAATAAATTGTGTTGCTATGTGTGCATATATAAATAAGTGTTTAGATAAAAGTACTAAATCGATCCACCTAATTTCTTTTGCTATATATAAATAACATATGTATGCAGAATTCCAGAATGATAATATTAAAATATATAATTATGAAGTATTGGATTTTATAAATTGGTGAACAAATAAAATAAAATAAAAGTATGTCTTAATTATTATACATGTAAAATATATATTTTTTATTTTTGTTGTCTCTAAGATTATAGATGTAATATCCTTTTATATAATAAAAAACAATTTTAAATTCAATGAAGATGTTTTCCAAACACCTAATAAACGGAGGTAATGCGTTCCCTATCTCTATACATGTAAATTCAACAAAATGGCCGCTCCATGGGGATATCCCCTTATCAAATGTATGATTATTAGATAACAAATATTTTAATAAATTAGATTTTATTTTCCAAATCTGTCTGTTGCCCCTTAAACAATAACAATGTGGGTGGCACTGCTACTAGGTTTATTACAGTGGATTGCACTTTATGTTAACACTAACGGCACTTGTATCCATGATCCTAGAACACCCTCAAGATATTGTATAATAGATGTATCATTATAACATTGTTTATGTTTATGTAAGACAGGACAAGACAGGACATGACCTCTAGTTATATAGTTGAATATATAGTTAAGGGGGTTCGCGGCCTTTTGAGTATACAATGTATTAAGATAGGAGATATTTTTTTTTATGTATTTTAACCAATTTTAAAATTTTTTCAGCACCTAGGGTTTTGATCCGATTTCAATTATGTAAATTGCATATTGTTAACCAATATAATGTTAATACAACTTGCTTATTTTTTAAAAAAATGGTTCACTGAAAACCCAAAATATTTTTATAATTTTGTATATGTTATACTATGTCTATTACATTTCTTTTAAGCAAGTTTTATTATACATATAATAATGAAGATACTGTGAAAAATTCATCAAGTTTGGATAATTATTGAGAGGGCTGAAAAATTTCTAAGATTCAAAATTAATTAAATTCAATATTCTGAGTAAATCGAGTTTAAAGTTTGACTAGATTTATTTTTAATTTTATGGTAATATTTGTTTATTATTTCTACCATGACAACATTTATAGCATTATACTATTATAGAATACCACACTAATATATCCATAGAGTTATTATTATAATATTTATATTATATTACCAATAATTACACATAATAAACTAATATTTATGACACTTAAAAAAAAAAAATTTACAATAAAATTATTTTTTTTAGTATATTTATTTATTTCTAATATTATAATATAACAGAATACCACACTAATATACTCATAAGTTATTCTAATAATATTTATATTAAATTATATTACCAATTACACATAATAAACTATATTTATTTCATTTATTTTACAAGAAAATATTTTTTTATCATATTTATTTATGTACAATATATAAACTAAGTAATATATTTCTAGTATTATAATATAACAGAATACCACAATAATATACTCATAAGTTATTCTAATAATATTTATATTAAATTATATTACCAATTACACATAATAAACTATATTTATGACATTTATTTTACAAGAAAATAAGTTTTTTTATCATATTTATTTATGTACAATATATAAACAGTATATAATAGTTTCTTTTTTCTTGAATTTGTGAGTCTTGAATTGTCTCTAAATTGAGTATATGTTCTTTCAACAGCTGAAGTACCTAAAGATAGAATCATTATGATTTAAATATTATGTATGTTATTTTCTAATATATAATATATGATGTGATTACAATAAAATATGATAATTACTTGTATATTTATTTGACATGTAGAAAATGAAAATAAATTTATAAAATAAACAATATATAGTATTGAATTTGATAAATAATCATAATATTGTGATGATTTATATATTATGTATAATTTTATATATTATGTATAATTTTATATATAATGTATGATATTTTTCTAATATATAATATATGATGTTATTACAATAAAATAAGATAATTAGATAATTACTTGTATATTTATTTGACATGTAGAAAATGAAAATAAATTTATAAAATAAACAATATTTACTCGTTTTGAATACTATAATACATAATCATTATATCGTTATGATTTATATGATTTATATATTATGTATGTTAATTTTTTAATATATATTATATGATGTGATTACAATAAAATATGATAATTACTAGTATATTTAGTTGACATGTAGAAAATGAAAATAAATTTATAAAATAAACAATATTTACTCGTTTTTAATTCTATAATACATAATCATTATATCGTTATGATTTATATGATTTATATATTATGTATGTTACGTTTCTAATATATATTATATGTTGTGATTACAATACAATAATATAATTAGATGATTACTAGTATATTTATTTGACATGTAGAAAATGAAAATAAAATTTATAAAATAAACAATATTTACTAGTTTTTAATTCTATAATACATATTTTCATTATATCGTGATGATTTATATGATTTATATATTATGTATTACTAACATGGTCTTGTAATATATCATCATATGAAGTTTTAGTACGGTTAAGTTTTTCGGTGATCGATTTTCTACTACGTCTTGGCATTTTGAAATAAAATAATTAATGACGCAATCTCAATTACTTTGTTTATAAGTCGAATTTTACAGCCAATGTAATGCGTTCATTTGATATCAATACGTTAATTATAGATGTCGCTAGTTGACATGATATTAAATAATAGATCGTATATAGCACTGCATTTAATTTTTTTTTAAAGTATACACTTATAGATATAATATTATAAGTTTAAAATATGAGTATTTTTCTATTATTTATGCCATTTTTTACATATTTTTTTTTTTACAAAATAGGTCTTGTACTAAACCATCAAATTGTATCATTTATAAGTCTTTATTTGCTCTACAAGTTTCAGAGAATATTAAATATATATTAAATAATACTTTTCTCAAATAAAAAAAAAAAAAAAAAATTATTTAAAAATCATTTCAAAAGGCCGTGAACCCCTTAATTTGTTATATAAATATTTACTTTCTAAAAATCTTATATTTGATTAGTACCCTAGATATTGTGTACTTACGGCTATTTATGTTAAGCACCAATGTTAAGCGTATTAATGCTTATTCTAATTATGAAAACTATATCCAATATTCACAAGTATGCTAATTTATTATTCTTTATAATATCGAATACGAATAATTTCCTGACAATTTTGTTGACAAATTATTTACGTGAATAATTTAAAATATCAATTTGAGATATTTATTAGATTATAATCTAATTAATAATTATTAATGATTTAGATAAATTATAGTAAAGTTATTATACTAAGTAGGAATTATAATTAATTAAAATTACATTTAAATCGTAATTAACTCTTCTTAACTATAAATAACTCACCGACCAGATACTGGGATCCTTCTTATGATGATTTGTTACTAGAGAATAACATTGCAACAAATCTACTTTATACGCAGGTTTAGTCTTTCTACAGATCAAATAATACTTATATATATATATATATATAGTACTATTATAATAATAATAATAATAATAGAAAGGTTTATTGACTCAGAAAACGATGGACGTTTATGTGCGTCAAGTTAAAATAATAAAACTAATAAATAGTTACACAAATAAATTATTTAAATAAGTATATATACTTATACATTTTATATAATTACTAGTATACTCTAGTGCCTAGCAACATAACCATAAGTATCCCATAATGACATACTGATCTACCTCCCCTCCAGGTAATACATGAGATATCACAGAAATGGATAGAAGTTGACGAAGATCAACGCCACAAGCTGAAACTGTTACGCAAACGAAGATCAAAATCTGAGGTTAGTGTCCTTGCGTATTGCATTGTTTGAACCTATGTCCTTGCGTATTATATTATTTAAACCTATGTCCTTGCGTATTGCATTGTTTGAACCTATGTCCTTGCATATCGCATTGTTTCGTAACTTTGTCCGTACTTATTTCACCTGTGTCCTCACTATAAACCTATTACCCCTCTTACCACTCCGTATAAACACCTCTATCATGTTTACTCGTTAACAACATGGATGCCTTAACATGAGAGCCGCTTCGAAGGGACATTAGAGCCTTATGGTTATAAGTGAACACTTCATCTAAGTTCCTAGATGGGATGAAAGGACTCCACCACAATAACAATATACAACACTGATACGCTGGTAGTAAAACCCCTTTAAAACACATTACCCCTTTCCTGCCCGTCATCACTATTAGCCCCGCCCCCATCTGACCTCTACACGACCCCTACACGACAGTTCCTCAGATACTGTAGTCAACTGAAGTTCTACGGCTATGAGCTGTTCCTGTCATGCAGTTCTAACTACAGAGATGTCTCCGGTAACAGTTATCCAGCAGCAGGTTGTGTGTGCTAGTGTGGGTGTGGGTGTGTGTGCGCGTGGGTGTGTGTGTGTGGGTGTGGGTGTGTGTGGGTGTGGGTGTGCAGTATGTGTGTGTGAGGGTGTGTGTGAGGGTGTGGGTGTGTGTGTGTGTGTGGGTGTTGGTGTGTGTAAGTGTGACGAATGCGGGTATAAGATACGTGACATTAGATAACAAGTGAACGCCCATGTCCTTAAGAACTAATTTATTCTTTAAATCTAATGTATTATTATTAATAATTTTATTAATTTCAACTGATTTTTATTATTTTTGTTTTTTTTATATTTAGTTATACAATAGAGAACATTTAACATCATTTCGGTGTATGTTCTGTTGTTATATTGATAAGTATCGGTTAGTGATTTAGTATGCATTATATAGAGTTAGCTAACCAGATACTGATGCCAGTATACCATTATCGTGTACATAAAAGTCACATGTACACAGTACGCAATCACTGAGTTCTAATCCTGCACTGTTGAGGAACACCTTACATGTATTGTACACACGAGGATCACGTAATCAATAAGATAATGTATCAATGGCACATCACTTATGTGACTAGAGCAATGATAGCCTCAGGCGGCTCATTAACAGTACTTCATGTATACCGATATGTCTCTGAACATAGTTAGCATACTCTACAATGATAATGTTGCTGTGTAATGAAGTTCTTATGTTGTTGAGATCACACATGGTATACACATATACCTACCTATAGCTTATACCCTATATAGGCTAACATGTGACATACTAACCTGTGACCTTGCTACAGTTCACAAGGTCAATATCTACATCGGACATAAAGATATGGTGATAAGAGATGCTTCTAATGTTAGTTATCCTTCTTAACCATATATATATATAATAATAATAATACACATAAGATGTAATATATTTATTTAGAGTAGCGAATAACATTTACGAATACTCTTATTACGCTTATATTTACGAAACAATAAACTCTTTATTTCTCATTTATTTGTACACCATTTGACAACATTTTACATTTCATATAACTGTGTTTGCCACTAGCGTATCTCCTCCATCATTAGGAAATATTTCTACTTTATACTTTTGATTATATATTTAAATAAAAATCAATCAATAACGTATATAAATTAATACCAATATTTATTATTGAATATAATTATTAATATTATTGTTAACATGATTTATATAGATAGATTGATTATCGTATACTTGTAATATTTATACATTACACATATATAATTATATATATATGTACCATATTAATTTTATTAATTAAATATTATTATTTAATTATTTTATTAGCAATACTATAATTTAAAATTGAATTGTTAACTCATTTTAAATATTAAGATTTCTTATGACCAAACTATAACTCAGTTCTCACAATAGAAACCAATCTATTATCAGTGATAACTAATCTATTATCCTTGATAACAAAACACGTGCATGATTCTATTATCATTGCAATGATTACTTTATCTGCTACAACTTTGTACATTGCATCATTAATAACCATAACACACATACACATATACTTAGGCATGGATAATAAGTCTTAGCAACCAGATTCATATGATGATGATGCTTTATTAATATAGTGTGTCTATTGAATTATCTCTATTGTTCTAATTATCTTATTGAATACACATAGCACATCTATTACCAATAACCTCAGATTCTCTCTATCTGTTTCTCTTGCCCTTCTTTCTCTTCCTAAGGTTGCCTGTATTAAATATCTACATACTATAAACTTAATATAGTACACATTAAATATATCTAAATCCACGCTCAGTAATTGTTATATTAAGTTACTAGTGATAATAACTATATCACTATGATGATAATGGCGATTTCCTTATCTAGGAGTCAGTGAAGGACATGATATTCCGCGTTACCAGAATCAGATGCTGGCGTCTCATCAACACGGAAGATAGGGTAGGCATCGGTGTGTATGTGTGTGCGTGAGTGTGCGTGTGTGTGTGTATGTGTGTGTGTAGGCATCTCTTATATACAGGATATAGGGTAGCAATAGTGTGTGGTCATTTAGGTGCATGCGTGAGTGGGTAAGTATGTATGCATATACGTAGGTGTTTATTTGTGATCTAAAAAGAGCAAAAATGTCCTGCTTCGAAACAAATGATACATCCTAAATTGTCGCTTCGAACAACATCAAAAAATATGTTTCGTAACATATATAAGCCTACAATTATTCAAACTAAATGTAGTTTTGAAATAAAATAACGATATAAAAAAAATCTTTTTATCCAAAGTTATTATATAAGAAAATCAGTTAAAATGTCTAAATTATGTGGTAGCAGTATGTTGTAGCGAGTTATAATATACGACGCAGCCAAATAAATTCTCAAACTTGATTATTGGATTTGTTTATCGAATTAAATTTTCATACTTGTTTGCAAACTATATTTTCATAATCTATTCGATATGTCGAAATTTATTGTATAATTAGATTGTCATATCATACTTAAAAGTAGTTTATCTGATTAGATTGTTGAACATAAGTGTGACTCTAGATTTTTTAAATTTATATTTTTATTTATAATATTATCAATTTACATCAATTGTTTTTTTAAATTAATTAAGATATTTTTAATTACAATATTATAATATCGTCTATTTAATTTGAATTTAAAATATTTTAGTTCAAAAGTAATTTTTATAGAAATTTATCTAATATAATATTTATTAACATTTATTAACAAAACTTAGGTTTATACATGCTGAATGGTTTATGGTTTATGTATGTATGCTTAGGTGATTGTGTATGTATCTACAGATGTATATGTACTTGTATTAGTCATGTTTAGATGTATTCACACACATGTGCCTGTGTGTGTGAGTGTGTATGTGCCTGTGTGGCCATTCCATAGCATTGCTAATTAGAGATCAAACGATGTCCTTCACTGTGTGTATTATTGATATTCAATTATGATGGTCATTTAATGTGTTATCACTTCCTGTTTACTGTTTACTCCATTCCCTAGGGGATATTGGTGCGCATCTAATATATACAATAAACAACAATGTTATATGTATATATATATAAATACAATGCATATTATACATATTTATATACACATATATATATATATATGCATATTAATATTATTAAGAGATTTAGGTATAATTATCTGGGTAATTGTAGAAGTATTACTGTTTGTCGAGATAATTAACCTTAAATTAACTTGTTGACAGAAATAAATCAATTTAATAAAATCTATATAAATATAATGGAATAGGAATATTTGGAATATAAAATATATATATAATAATAATAATAAGGTTGACTTCCTGTTTACCTAAGATAAATATAATATTATAAAATAGTGATATCTGTAGTTGATTAAATCAGCATTTACTAATTAAATAAACTATAAAATAGAAGATAAAAATTGGTTAATAATACAAAAGAAATATTTAAATAATTTAAATTATGATACTAAATGACATGAACATTACAAATAAGGCCACAACTGAACAAAATAACTAAGTTTTAAAAATATATATATATATACATTAATATTTAATGATATATCTATATATATAATATACACTACTACTATTATTACATAACGATATGAATGCGTTTCACTCTACTACTACTACTACTACTACTACTATTTCTATTATCTTTGCACACACGTTGAACAGGAAAAGATAGACAGCGACATCGATGTAAATGATCAAATTCAACTGAAATTTGAATACCTGTTTGCCCCGGACACTCTCAGATGGGTCTCAATCTACAGCGATCAGGTAATAACAACACGAGTGCATTCGTTATCGCAATGTTACATAATACGATGAGTATTAGGGGGTCTTTAACATTATGTTTAACATTAACAATACTAATATATTGTTATTAGATCAAATACTTCAAATATATTTCTCATTCTGAGTGGGATAATATTTCAATATTTGAAGTATTACATTTTTTTAATGATGATTGTCAAAATGATTGCCTCCATTAAACATCAAGTACACAATTTCATATATAAAATTAGCTATATTACCCCATGAAATATTATTAAATAATTATAAAATATAAAAAGCCGAGCAAGCTCGACCTGGTAAGGTATACAATATAATAAAGTGATTTATTATATCATTGATTTTATTATATAGTTTATTATTTAATTTTTTTAAATAATTAATACTTTTATGATAAAATTATTACATATTAAATACATATTACATATTAATGAAATACAAAATGTATATAAAAATATAATAAAATGTAAATATATATTATAAAATGTAAATACATATTAAAAAAAATTATAGATTTGCATGTAAAATAATTTCATAATTGTATATTTAATTATTAATTTAAAATATATAACATAGTATGTATACATTTATATTATATAGAACATATTTCTATATAATACTATACTTTACTATATGTTGTTGTATAAATATACATGTATATATATATATATATATATATATATATATACATATATATATACATATTATTTAACCCTTTGCATCCGAGGATTTTATAATTACATGTCACCCAGTTCCGAGCGTTTTGTGCGTTTTTTTAAAATATGTATTCACGTTTTTAATAAATTAAAATGTGGATACAAATATAAAAAATGTTCTATTATAAGTTATAATTTTTTGATTTAGTATATGACATAGTTTATTAATTAATTATTCGAAATATTATAATCAATTAAAAAAGTAACAATTATATTAAATCTTTAAAATAAAATAATTATATTTCAAACCTAAATTAATGTTCTACTAATATGTCTTATAAAGTCTTAATAAAGTCTTATAAAGTGGTAACAATATATAAACCAAAAATAAACTGAAGAAATTATATAAATTGAGTCATTATTGAATAATTTACAAGTAAATGGCGTACGAATAATATAACATATTTAAAAAAATGAAAAGTAACGATATAATTCTGTACTATCGGTGTAAATAATATTGCAACGTATACTTCCGCCAATTTAAATATTACTAAGCAAGTTTTATTTATATAATTACGAAAAATTAGCCATAAATTATTTTTCGTTAAAACTTTTTATAAAATTTGAAATGTTGTATTGATATAAATTACTTTTTATTGAAAGAAATATTTATTTCAATGATATTTACTTTAGTTACTATACACGACAAAATATTAAATCTATTTTATATATTAAAATTAATTTATTATATAACACAAATCATATTAATTATTCAATTTTAATTAATATAATTTATTATATTATATGATTAATTTTATTTAAAAAAAAAATCTCACATAAGGTTATATTATACTAATTAACTTGAAAACTAAGATATTAAACTTATTTTTTTTAAATCATATTATAAAGAAAACATTTCACTCTTGATAAACAACACTGCTTCTATAATTTCCCTGGCATTGCCTACATATGATAATAATAATAATGATGATATTTAAAAATAATAAAATTTACTAATATATGATATGAAGTATCATAAAAGTTCAGCATTTTGTATCACAATAGAAATCAACAGCTCGGAAGCAAAGGGTTAAATAACATTAGTGACATCTTAAATTTATGTTTTACTTCTACACATTATAATTTGTCTCTATGATTTATGGGTAATAATCTTGGCAAACAACTATTAGTTCTACTTCTATATATATACCATGCAGTTAAAACTAATCACCACCAACAAATATTCATGTTATTTAAATATTAAAAAATTAGTATTCTATAGTATATTAATTACTCCACATATGAAAACTAATTTTGTACATATATCAGATATATATATATATATACAAATATTAATTTAAATTAATATTACTAATATACTATTAATCCGTTACCCGTATGATTAACTTATTTACGATACCCTCCCGCGCATATACCCCTTTTCTATTCACATATCTCTACTACCCCAACCCCCCATCTACAGGCGATCTTCATGAGCATGTGTCTGCAGGGTGTGGTCAACGAGTTGATTGACAGCAAGGGTCTCCCCTCCACTACAACTTCACATACAGGGGGAGGGGTCATAGGGTCAACCGTGAAGAAGAACAACAACAGTAGGGTGACTGACTGGGCGTTGAAGGCGGTGGGAGGAGGAGGAGGCGGAGCATCTACTACTAAAGATAAACATCTCCACGATCATAATCAGGTCAATAACATTGGTGTCCCTATCTTTATCTTCACTACCACCATCAGTATCATCTCTGTATCATCACTATCACCACCATCGTTATTATCATCATCATCAGCAATATCTCCAATATCAACATCGTCATCATCAACATCGCTAGCATCATTATCATCATCAGCATCATCATCACTATCATCAGCATTATCACCAATATCATCACCATCATCATCCTCAGCAGTATTACCTAATACTCCTCTCTATCTTCCTAGTAACGCTATGACGGTAATAGAACCTACTGTATACCTACCAAATAGTCTATTATCATTGAAAGTCATTCTAATAGAGTCTGTTAGTCACTCTAGAATGTATTCAGGAATCTCTAGAATACAGCAAACAGTAGTATCATATGTATACTAATAGTAATAATGTTAACTTGATACTAGTGTTATGATGTTATTTCATACATTTCATATTAGATTATATCAAAAGGATTCAAATATTTTGGTATATTAGCATTTTCTATATGTATCATTCATTAAGATCATATAATATTATTTAATATTGAATAAATACATATGACTATTTATATTAAAATTGCAATAATAACATAATATTTCAATTAATATTATGTATTTTATATAAATATAAAATGATAAAAATAACTATATAAAATGAACATTCATATTTGTTAATATATTTATAATGTTATTATAAAGTAAAAGTATTTTTTATAAGTAATTAATATAGTATATCTAATATAGTTAATGAATATTGTATATCATGAACAATTAGAATATCTATATAGTTTAAATTATTGAAAAGAAATTTTTGTGTGCTTATAGATTTAGATACTATTTAGATTCTATTATGTAATATATACATCATAGATTATTAAAATAATTCATTTTTTAAATTTAAAGAATACTCAATATAATTTAAGTATATAATACATTAACCATTATATATAATTGGGCATTATAAAAAATAATTTTTATTTAAATATTAATTTTAATTATTATTTATATATCATAAAAAAATAAAAAATTTTGAAAATCAAAGAAATATTGTTATATATATATATATCTATTATATAAAGTAAAGTTTCTTTGTGTAGGTATATATACCAGGTAAACCTGAGATACGATGCCCGGTGGTGTCACTGTAAACATGAACGTATGTATACACTCCTCTGAGTACTAACATAGCTGAGTTGAGTTGGATTGTTTACATTGAATTCATGAGGCAGAAAATTTAAACCAAAACTACAGAGATTACATTTTATTAATATAACATGGTCGTACAATCTCATAAAAACGAATGTATTCGCGAGGATTCGCTCATTAAGAATGTTAATGTAGATTTTTAAATTGCATTCGTAAAGCATCAAATTTATAATTTGTTTGACAATATTTTTAATTTAATTTAGAATTTTCAATAACATATTTATAATATATTAAATGTAAACAGTGCATGTTTACAAAATTCATTTCTATGAATAGATATTTTATCACCATTGTAATGATTCATACACATGAATGATTAGAAACATATTATATTTACAATTTCATATTTATATAAGTAAATAATTTAAATGTATATAAAAACTATGAATAACTATGCAACAACAGTCCTCCATATTTACTTGAAATCATATACGATTATGATATATACTATTATAATCACACATGCTATATATTGTGTATATTCAATAGTTTATAGGCAATTCTATAGGACCCCTTCTATATCTCTACATACTTGCATACTGTATACATATATACATATTTCTCCATTATATTTTGGTGATCCACTTTCATCTTTCATTCGGGATCTTAGCTTAAGTTTTTACTTAGAACAAATGTCTCTGATGTCCCTTCGAAGTTGTTATCATGATACGGTATCCAAGTTTAAACGAGAGTCGAAATTATAAAAAAAAATCACATAGAATTACAATCATTCTAAATATTATAATTTAAGCCTTATTTTATTTGTCCGAACTGGTTTTGAGCGGGCAACCTCGTATCTGATGTACCTAGGCAGTTAATATATATATATATAAATATATTTGTTTGTCATGTTTATTTTGGTGAAAAAGAACATAGATTAAGTTATTTATATCTAAATAATTTAACCATATTAAAAAATATAACCGAGTTACTTTGGGACCCCTCTAATATATATATATATATACATATACATTTAAATTAAGTATTGTAATATATATGTGTATAAATTTAATAATCTCAAATTATCAATTTAAATTTCAGTTAGATTTGAGAAATATCATTCTTTTGTAAGTTTACTTTAATCTGTTTTACTATTATTATTCTGTTTTAATCCGTTTTAATAATGTTTGCAGCGAAGTTATCTATCCAATACGTAACATTGAATATAATCTAAAACCCGACTTCATTTACAGAACCAGACAACTTCGGATGCATTTGAAGGTATCGGAGATGACGACCTCTAAACATGAGCAGAGGTCACGGTGAGCTAGCATATCAACACGTACGGTGTGCGTAGTGTGCACTATACAAATACTTTCTTTTTATATACTGCGAGAATCTAGAATTATTTCCACGATGAATATCGAATATTCACCTTTTTGTTTTGATTCGAACACATTGATTACTATTATTATTATTGTTACAATTACAGCTATTATGATTATTGCATTGTTTATACTATTGATATTCCACTACTACCTTCCTATTCGTCGTCGTCCATTATTCACCTAGTGATATATACCGATGCACACTCGATTATGCATATTCCTCCTCATTCTTAAAACATTCACACATCACTAACATTATTACTAGGAATTCTTATATGAAATAAAACATGAAACCATGCCCACTTTCTATCTCGATATTCTACACAAATAATGAAGAAGTTATCAATTTTTAGTATAACATATTATATACCTTTAAGAATTATAATAAATTATAAAGTAAATTACTCGTGGTTTTATTATCGAATTCATGATATAAATAAATAAACAACTGATCAGTATAAACAATCTAAATAAAGATCATACCAAAACTGGTATTTGAAATTGAACCAGGTAATCTATATGCACTTATATACAGGTTGTAATACTTTTATATACATGATAATAATGATGATGATGATGATGATGATGATGATGATGATAAAATTATAAACTTGGATTCAAAATGTTTCGAATATCTCTAGTGTGTGTGTGTGTGTGTACCTTTTCAATAGATCATAACTACAAGTTATGCTAAATCACATTGATGCGCGGCCGCGTTACATAACAATTCTTATATAATATATGCGTGGATTTCTCTTTAGAAGATATCTGGACAATCTGAAAAATCTTTCTCCCAGTAGTTGTTCGTAAAAATCCAAGTATCCCCTTTTTTCTTTTCGAACCACCTGCGCATTTTAGTGAAATGTATTTGGTTGAATATTTATAACAATATTTTAATTCAGTATTATAATTAAATAGAAAATCTTTCATTTTAAATAAATAAATAAATTTAAAAAATTAATTATTTATTATAAATTAAAATTAGCATTTTTTAAATATTAAATTTATATATATTAATATTAATATATGCAAGTATTTATATTTGACCTTGGTCTCCACTCATCTTTACTGTTTCTTCTCTGTTTACGAGAGATCCTTTGTTTGTCTTCCAACCTAGCCTTTTCCGTAGTGGCACCATCTGTATCAGTACATATACATATAAACTATGTATAATAGTATAATATTCAATCTTATACAATACATTTATATTAAACTTGTATATAATATGATAATTATTAACTGTTAAATATTTAGAAATTAAATAATAATTATTAGCAACAAAATTCTATAATAAAATAAATCTCTTATTTAATAATTAACCTACCTAAATGTATAGGTAATTATAATTATTTAATGGAATGACTGGGATTTATATAGCTATGGCTATTGTTAAAGGATATCTATAACCAAACAGGATGAATTAATTGAATTTATATTGGAAGATATGAAAATTTGTTTCCAATAAATATTTAATAATCATAAAATCTATAGAAACTAGAACCCCATTGAATATTAAAAGAATCAATGAGGCTTTAGTCAATCTACCTTTAATATAAAAGTTGTATTAAAAATATATTAAAATGTTATTTATGTAAATATTTAATATGTATATTATATAATTATATTTAATTATATTAATATATATATATATTACAAAATAAATATATAAGAAAGAATCAAATAAAATATAATAATTTTATTATATATTTATATAAAATGATTTGACTATATTTTATATCTACCAATACTTTATGTGTAATGGGGTGTGGTGTTTGAACCTAGATCTCCGCCCTCCATGAGTCTGATGTCTGTGCGAAGTCTACTATCGGTGGAAGGCAGGTGTCGCATGACATTCTTGTCGGTGTCATCGTTTAGTGTCAACGAGAAGTAGGTCAAATAGTAGTACTGCGGGGGGGCGGGGGTGTTAATGCAGTGTTAGGGGTGTGGTGTTAATGTGTTTTTGGAATTGTGTTAATTTGAAATAGGGTTGAAATAATGTATAATAGTTGAGAATGTTATATTTATTAGTTATATTAATATCAAAATTAAATGAATTTCATAATTTCTAATTGGTTAACAATATATCGTTGAAAATGTATGATTTTGATTGAAGTTCTGTCACATGTATTAAATAGTGAAGTTGCTTTGAATATAAATGTACACCTGCTATATAGGGAACACAGGGATGTGTGTTAATACACCACATAATGTATTTTAATTCTTATAAAGATCATTAAATGCAATTATATTATAATTATACATTTATTTGTTTGATTTAATTTTGTTACGAATTCAGATGGAATTATATATAATAAATATTGTAGGAAATTTTCAATTAATAATCTGTTTTACAAGTAAACCTAGTTTTATGAAGGATAATGAAATAGATATTATTCTAATTATAAACTTTAAAAAAAATATGAATTAATTTATCATTATATTTTATATAATTGTATAACTAATATCAATTTTCAAAAATTAAAAACCATTCTATTTATTATTTATTTAAATAACTGAACGAATTTGTTACTATTACTGTACTGTGTATAGAATTATATGTCTATAATTTATAATAGTAGCAGAATATTTACAAAAGTATCATCTATCTATTCACATTTAAACGTAATATCGTATTAAATCTTTATAAAGTATACTTGTTTTTATAATCTATATTGTAATAAAAAATAATTCATTCGATAGGTACATTCATAATATATTCTAAAGTTTTAACAATATATATATATATTTGGTAAAATTTGAATCATGACTTATGTACTTTATATATAGGAATTTATATCTAAAATAATGACATTGAAAAATTACATTTTAAATTTTTCATTATAAAAATATATAGATATTGATGTGTAATGTTAAAATGTATTTTTATAGGATTAAATAGTGGTTTATTATATGGTTATTAAAAAATATAGTATATAATTATTTATATTATATAATCATTAATAATATTTAACAATTAATATAATAGCATATGTAATAATATAAATACTTTTTTCAATAGATCTTTTAAAAACATAATTTATATATGTTTAAAGGTTGATATGTTAATATTATGAATTTTGTAGATACTTTTTATACATATGTGAGATTATCTAATAAATTATCTAAAATAAATAAAATTTAACTTCATATTTGATGTATTTAAAATTAATGTTCCCTTAATTTATATTAATAGCCTGTCACTGCAATGTTATACCTTATCAGCAGTGCTGGGTTTTTTATCTGCCTGCCATAGTTGCATTTGTCCTGGCACTTGAATATTTGTCAGAGATTGGTCTCCCTTTGTCTGTGCAATGGAATGTTATATAATAATATAACAATGATTTTATTATTCATATTATTTAAATAAATAAATATTTATATATTAGAAAATGTATATAATATCAAAAATAATATATTAGAAAACGAATATCAAAAATAATAAATTATAAATTTTAAATGAAAATCATGAAACTTTATTTAGACCCCATTAATTATTATTAATGATAAATTATATTTATTATATATATATATATATATAAATTATAATATCAGGAATACATTATTTATAGATTGAACTAATTAATGTATGAAATAAATAATTATTAACTAATTTAATTAGTATATATATTTTGATTATAACTTATTAGGATCTATTTTAACTTATCATCATTATCACCAACCACCCCACCATTGTCATCACCACCACCCCTACCCCATTAGCCCATGTAAAACTTACGGCATTTTGAGGGAATTTGTCATACTCGCAGCTATGTAGCTCTTCAGACCACTTGCCGTATAACATTTTCAGTTTCCGCTTACTGCTTATACGAGAGGTTATAAGGTCAATGTAAGGTCAATGAAAGTCGATATATGTTCGCAATGAGGTTAATGTAAGCTAATTAGGTGAAGGTTCGATAGGTTATGACAAATATTGGATATAAACACTACATTTACTTAGATTTAGAGACAACAAAGAACTAACACTAATATTATAAACCTATTATAACCTTAATAAACATTATTATTTATTTATATTATTCAAAGAAAATTATTAATTTCTATGTTTTCACCAATTTAAATTATAAATTAATTTGTGATTAATAATTAAATTATAATTATTATCGTATGCAATATTTTATAATGCATTATACTATATATTATTATACTATATTTAGTAAATCGAATAAGGTGGATCGGGTGGGTATTAAAGGGGGCGTTTGAGGGGGCGTTAAAGGGGGCGTTAAAGGGGGTGTTAAAGGGAGTGTTAAAGGGGGTGTTAAAGGGGGCGTTAAAGGGGGGGGCGTAACCTGTCATCTTGGATGAAGCCGTCTACACAGTGCAGTGTTTTCGTGAACCAAGAACTAGGTCGGAAGTTCATCACAGACTTTAACTTAGATTCTTTGCAGACAATCTCCATAGTGCCATACTAAAAGGGGTACAAGGTTTATTATTCATCATTATAAATGTATTATCAGCTTTTATATATATATATATATAATACATATAATACGATAATATATAAGATATTGCCATCACGCAAGATGAGTTTATTGTAGATGTTTTGATTACTCTATTCAATGCTTGACCCTAATAGGCAGCTATTGGTATTAGTTGTTGACCTAGTAATACGATCAACACACACACACATACTCACACACACACACACACACTCGCACACACACACATACACACACACATACACACACACACTCGCATACACACATACAAACACACACACACATGAAACGAACCTAAACCTTCATCTAAAGTAAAATACTAGAGATAAGCTAGTGTGTTGTAAACACATCTATAGTAGGCAATGTATATATCATTTACTATCCATAAATATCTAATTATTATAGATTATTATATATATATATTATATATATAGAAATATATTATATTAAAAATTAATTCAATAAATTATATGCTATTTTTACAGATTCTATTCGAGATAGTGTAACTTTTGTTATTGATATTTTGGTGTAATTTTGTCATCCCATCCTGGAATTAAATGAAGTTTTAACGTATAACTATATATGGCTCTAATGTCCCTTCGAAGCCACTCTCATGTTAAGGCATCCATGGTTTTAACAGGAGCGGATCATTTATTTATAAATATTTATATAAGATCTTATCTAAATATTATATGAAGACCTATTTATTAGGTCAGTAAGAGGCTCAAACCCGGATCCTACTGCCTGCATGTCTGACGCCTTGCCTAATGAGCCACATAGGCAGTATATAATAATACACATAGTATAAGGACAATGTGTTACAAACAAACGTGTTCTATCCACAGCTTGCCCATGATGATGTTGTGTACGCAGCAGTTTACGTTCTGCCATGTGTAGGTCTCATTGTGTCTAGGGGGGTGATGTATAGTAGTGGGGTGTGATGTAATAGTAGAGGGGTGTGATGTAATAGCATCGGTGTGATGTAATAGTAGTGGGGTGTGATGTAATATTAGTGGGGTGTGATGTAATATTAGTGGGGTGTGATGTAATAGTAGTGGGGTGTGATGTAATAGTAGTGGGGTGTGATGTAATAGCAGGGGTGTGTGATGTAATAGTAGGGGTGTGATGTAATAGTAGTGGGATATAATTGTGGTAGTGAGTGTGATGTAATAGTAGTTATTGTAATGGTAGTATTGTGATGTAATAGTAGGGGTGTGATGTAATAATAGGGTGGTTTAATAGTTCTGTAATTCATTAATAAACAATTATACCAGTGAATCAATAAATTAGAGTATGTTTTGTGGCAGCTTATATTTCAATAATATGATAATGATAATATTGGTGATGAAGATGACAATATTAGTGATGATGATGAAGATAATATTGATGAAGATAATGCTGGTGATGATGATGATATCACTAAATATTACAATATATGGTTGTTTAATATGAGAAACGTTTAAAGTTTACAGAAATACTGAAGTAGAATTAAAGTAAACAATAATAAGGGGCTGTAAACAATGAACACTAATATAGTAAGGACATAAGGAGATGTCCTACGGGTGCTACAAATGACAGTGGTTAATAACCTGGTCAAAGTGAGGCTGACCACCCCTTTGGGGGTGATCTCGATACTCTTGCCCCAGAACTTAACGCTGGGGTTAATGCTGCCGGTGAACGTAAAGTGGGCGGAGTCAGCATGGAATGCAGATATCGGCGGGTGGTGACATACCTGCATTGTGGTTACGTCATAGCTGTTATGTCATCGGTGTGAGGCACGTGAATATTAATAATCGGGTTTTTATATTACATATTTACGAATATTCACAAATGATCACGAATGCTAGTTTTACGATTTCAATGATTTTTCAAAATAACGAATTCATCTACATATTCCGTGTCTTATTTATTTTATGTATGTTACTATGTATGTTACTATGTATGTTACTATGTATGTTACTATGTATGTTACTATGTATGTTACTATGTATGTTACTATGTATGTTACTATGTATGTTACTATGTATGTTACTATGTATGTTACTATGTATGTTACTATGTATGTTACTATGTATGTTACTATGTATGTTACTATGTATGTTACTATGTATTGTTATTGTTATTGTTATTGTTATTTTTATTTGGTGGAGTCCTTTCATCCCATCCAGGAACTTAGATGAAGTTTTCACTTATAACCATATATGGCTCTAATGTCCCTTCGAAGCCGTTCTCATGTTAAGGCATCCATGGTTTTAACGAGAGCCGATCATTTATTTATACACAATTATATAAGATCACTTCTAAATAATATTTTAAGACCCATTTTATAAAATTAATTAATGGTCCGGACGAGGGTCGAACCCGTGTCCTACTGCTTTTGTGTCTGACGCCTTAGTCACTGAGCCACACAGGCAGTATGTTACTATGTATGTTATTATGTATGTTATTATGTATGTTAGCATGGTTACTATGGTTGCTATGTAGGTTAGGTGTATACATTATTAGATCTCACTTGTGAAAAATTTGTTTAAAATTAGATTGTTGTGAATAAATAATTTATACTAGTATTACTACTAATACTACTATTATTACTGCTACTACACATATACAATAGCACATATACACACTAGCACATATACACTAGCACATATACACTAGCAAATAAACATACCTGTTCACAGACCACTCTGAAGCCTAAGTCCGACCTGTTCAGTGAGTGTGTGAAGTGAGTTAATGAATCATGGTGAGTGTACGAGTGGCATCACTGTATGTACACTGTATTGTATGATATTGTATGACTTAGGGGTATGGAGTGGTATGACGGTGTGTTAGGTGAAATGTTATGTCATTAACTATTATGTCATTCTGCAGGATGTAGTCTAGTAAATATATATATATATATACTAGCTGTACCCGGCGTTGCTCTGATTATTTTCCTATCTATTACTTATTAATTATAGCTATTCCTGATTTTATATTGCTATATATATACATTACAATAAATGTTAGCTGACATATAAACAAATGTAGAAAAATATTGTTTATATATTTTAAAAATTAGTGAACAAATATTTTAAAAAATATATTAAAAAATACAACATATATTTCAAACATTACCAAATATGTTGAAAACCCAAACCCAAACCGTCCTAAATCGGTATTTCTCCGTTTTTGATTATTTGCATATTTATCATTTATTAATTATAACTATTCCTGATTTGGATTTGCCTGCAGTACCCAACCATGCTTTACTTATTGTTTGATAGTTTGCATATCTATTATTTATTAATTATGGCTATTCATAATTCTGCCTTTCTAGTATATACAATAACATACATTTTTGCTAAAATACAAAAAAATTATATAAATATTTGTTTTTAATATCTCAAAAATTAGTGGACAAATATTTGTAAAAATACAAAAAATATTTCCAATATTACAAAATATGACTTAAAAAAATGTCGAAAACCCAACCAAAACCGTATCCTGCGTTGCTCGATTTTTGATTGTTTACCTATCTATTATTTATTAATTATAGATATTCCTGATTCTGCATCGCTAGTATACAACAAATATTTCAAAATATTACAAAATATATTTTTTTTAAATGTTCTGAAAATATAAAAAAAAATATAATATTTATCTTTATATTAATATATATATAATTATTATATAATTATAATATTTTAATTATATTTAAAATAATAATGTGTCACCAATTAGTTGAAAATATAAAAAAAATATTTCAAATAATATTAAAAAAAATAATTTTTTTTTTTAAATTTACAAAAATGTTTCAAAAAATATTAAAAAAATGTTAAAAAGCGTTGCTGAAGATTTTACGTGACAAACAAATCATTTTGATGGCAAAATTAAAATTTTCGGGTTTTTCTCGGGTACAAAATTCAAAAAAAAATTCCGGACCAAGACCATACAGGTGAACATTTATTAAGGTCGGGTATAACAGATTTTCGCGAGGTCCCCCGGTTCTCGAGTTAGCTCAACACATACACACATATATAAATAAATAATTAAATTAACTTTCTTTTATATGTATAGACTAGCTGGCTACGGCCCGGCGTTGCCCGGGTATTATACTTGTAGTGGGAAATGATAATGTCTTAAATGTTGCCCTGCCTATTTACATGAATATATAAAAATGTGAATGACATTATAATTATTACGAATTTTATTTATATTTACTTATTTATAAAACATATATGTTTTTCATATAAGATTTTCATATATATATATGAAATCTTTGGCCAGTATATATAATTTTTTTTCTTTGCGTGCTCTTGAACAGCCTACATACAATTGACCGTAGGCTAAGCATTCGGTTTCAAGATCTAAGCCTACGACTTTAAATGATTGTCCTTGAGATTTGTTTATTGTCATGGAAAAACAAAGTTTTATTGGAAATTGGTATCTTCTAAAATTAAAGGGATAATCTTATGGCTATGGCCCGGCGTTGCCCGGGTATTATACTTGTAGTGGGAAATGATAATGTCTGAAATATTGCCTTGCATTTACATGATCAAAATTTGAATGAGATTATAATTATTACGAATTTTATTTATATTTCTTTATTTATAAAACATATATGTTTTTTATATAATATTTTCATATATATATGAAAATCTTTGGCCCGTATATATAATTTATTTTCTTTGCGTGCTCTTGAACAGCCTACATATAATTTACCGTAGGCGAAGCATTCGGTTTCAAGATCTAAACTCACGACTTTAAAGATTGTCCTTGAGATTTTTTTATTGTCATGGAAAAAAAAATTTATTGGAAATTGGTGTCTTCTAAAATTAAAGAGATAATCTGATGGTATCAGTGGTATTTTGGGAAACATGACTTCTTCTCCCTTATATTGACCCGTTAGTATTTTGGCTTCTATCAAATTATTTTGTAAATTAGTTATGATCAATCTGGATCCATTACATAATTTTGGGGGATTTAAATTTCTTAGTAGCATGATTGGCGCTCCTACTTGTAGTGCTAGCTTATGGTCTGGTAATCCGGAAAGTTTAATGGAATTCACAAAATTCTATGTGATAATCTACAACTTCTTTTCTTTTGTACTCTGTCTATGGACCTATATACTTTCATCTCTCCTGGAAATGTATTTAGTAAATTTTGATTTATTATATATACAATGTCATTTTTTTGTGTTAATATACATCTTTCGCAAAGCCAATTTTCATCCAAATAACTTTCTTTTACATTTTCATAAATTGTCGAGATGAGTTCATTCTTATTTTCCATTATATTTCCGCACGGGATAATATCCATACCATTATTTTTCTGCGTCATTCCATTACCTATATATAAGAGATGATTTTCTAATGTTGCTGTATCTTGATTGTTTGATAAGAATACTCTCATGTGTTTAGTTAATTTCATTAGTCTTATATTTTTCCACATTACTGAAGTTTTCAAACACGAATTTATGTGGTCAGTCTTTGTACCTCTTTTAACTACTGGAAGGTTTGTCTGAAATATCTGCTAAGTATTAATGTATGTCCTCCCATCGGCTTATCTTTGTTTACTATGTCTCTTATTATTCTAACGATAGCTTCTAATGCGTGCTTATGAGTCATTGTGCATTCATCCCAAAAAATAAATGTACAGCTTCTAAATAGTTTCCCTGATTTTGTATTATTCTTTATACTGCAAATGGAATCTTCGTTTAACTGTATTGTAATCTTAAAAATTGAATGGACTGTTCTACCGTTCAATAATAGAGTTGCGCTATTCCTGATGATGCTACGGCAATATGTTCTTTATTTGCCATCTTCATTTTAGCTAGCAATAAATTAATAAAAAAAGTTTGTCCAATTCCTGCGGGGTCATCTTTGAAAAACAATTTTCCATCTTCGTTATTTACACTTTGTAAGATTTTGTTATAAACTATTCTTTGTTCATCATTCAATTTAATTTCTTTTGCTTGAAAAAATTTCGGGCTACGTCCCGGCGTTGCCCGGGTATAATAGTAACTAATCGTTATCAACGTAGATATAAACAAAGAGTTAATTATAGAAAACAATTTATTTATTTATAACAAAGCACTTAAATTTAATTGTTTATTGAAAAATTTAAAATTTCTTCGTTAAATATATCGAAAACGTAAACGTTATCACCGTTTATTGCCATTTACGAATGCATTAATTAAAGTAAAGTGAATATAATTACATTTTTACGAAACGCCTCACATTCGCATACATTTCATGTGTTAACAATTTTCTTCTATAATCAAAAGATTTCCCGATAGGTCATAAATAGCTCTAAAAGGACAGTTTTACGTAATTATGATCGGTGTAAAGATGGAAATAAAAAATTCATCCGAACAACCACAATACTTTTTTCGTAGAGAATTAGTAGCAATTTAAATTTTGTAAATCCGTCGAGCCATTTTCTTAAACATCGAACACATATAAATAAATAAATAAATAAATATTTAAATAGACTTTCTTTTATATGTATAGATTTCAGGACTAATTACTATGAATAGCATTAGACTATATATATACTAATAATGTAGGCGTTGAAATTTCAGTATTTACATATTATATATTATCTAAGAATTACCTATATATATTAGCATGAAATCACGTAATTGGTTACGCAATAAACGATGTACAGCATACCGTGTGTGTGTGTGTGTGTGTGTGTGTGTGTGTGTATGTGTGTGTGTGTGTGTATGTGTGTGTGTTTGCGTGTTTGTTTGCGTGTGTGTTAGTGCGTGTGTGTGTGTGCGTGCGTATGTGGGTAATACGAAAAATAATATATAGATAAAACGCCTACACATACATGCATCCAATTTGTACTTTATAATATGATGTTGTGATTATATAATATTAGCTAATGAATGTTATGTAATTCAGTAATGCAGTTATACTCGCTGGTAGATATTCTAATCGATTGTTTATATATATATATATATATATATATGTGGTAGTAGAAGACTTAAATGGAAATATATAGGTATATTATAATATAATATATATATATATATATATATATATATATATATATATATACTATGTATAGGTAATGACATATAGTGATAGGTAATGTGAATAATGAAAGTGGGCGGTATTATAGAAGAGGGGCGTGGTTATTACATATCAATGAATTTGGGGAATCGGTCCATTTATTAGACGAAAACAATAAATCAAACTGGTAAATGTTAACACGAATTGATTTTGTACTTACACACACATATATATATATATATTTATATATATATATAAATTAATATAGATATAAAGAATATAATTACTACAATATCCATAATATATATTTGCATATATAGGAAATGGACAAATATTACCCCGGATTTAAAACAACTATAGTTGATATTCATCTAAATATATCACGCGTGATACGTTATCACCACATTCTCGCCGTAACAATAACTCGTGGTCATAGTAACGACCTTGACATAATCCCCACGGTATTATCAAGGACACGTCGTCTCTGTTATACGTATAATTAGATAATGGATGCGAATACAACAATAACGCCCTTGCATTGTTATGCGGTAACGATTTGTAACGCCATGCCGTAATATATCATCACGTGGTATTACATATATGATCACGTGATATAACATATATTATCACGTGATATAGATAGATAGATAGATAGATATATTTTATTGGATTCATTAATTTCGTTCTTTTTTTTTCATTTATTATTCTTTTTAGTTTCTTTCTTCGTTTCCAAATGGCTTCAAAATAAGACCTTGATCTTATCGGGTTGTTGCCAGTGATTTATTCATACATGGGACAGGAACAGTGATTGTTTAATCATAATAGTTAGCTATATATTTCGTATTTACATAAAATATAATAATAAATAAATAAAATACAGTAGATAGACACAATTTGACATTAACAAAAATCAAAATCAAAATAATAATAACAAAAATAATCCATACATACATATATATTTGATATAGATTTTTTATTTTATTTTATTTTTTTTTATTTAGTTTTTTTTAATATGTTAATTTTATTAAATTAATTTTAAATTCATTAATTTTTTAATTTATCTATAATATAATTCATCATTGATTAACATATTTTTTACTCTTTTCTTGAACAAATTTTCATTTTTTATATTTTGTATATTTGTTGGAAGTAAGTTCCAAAGTTTTGGTCCTTTTATTAGTAAACTATTTATTGTTCTTGTTGATTTTGAAATTGGTATAGTATACGTTTTATTTGTTCGTAGAGTATATTTATTATTATTTTTTGTGTGTATTTTAGTTAAATTTGTTGGTAATTGATTATAATATTGTTTATGCATATATATTAGTGTATTATAATATGTTAGCTTATCTAATCTAAGTATTTTATTTGATGTGAATAATTATTTTGTATGATCTCGAAATTTTCTTTTATTTATTATTCTTAAGGTTTTTTTTTGAATAATTGTTGTATTTAGGGTATTATTTGAGAATGTATTTCCCCAAAGTATATTTCCATAGTTTAAGTATGGTAGGAAAATACTATTATATATAATTATCAATGAATTTGTTTTAATGAATTTGCTCAATTTTGAGATTAAAAATTGAATTTGGGAGAGTTTGTTATTTAATTTAATAATATGATTTTTAAAATCAAGTTTGCTATCAAGAATTATACCAAGATATTTATAATTATATACGTTATTTATTAATGTATCATTTAATGAAATAATATTGTTTGGATATTTATTTGAGTTGAAATTTATCATTTCTGTTTTACTAATATTGAGTTTTAACTTATTATATTTATACCATTTTTCTATTTTTATTAAGGTTTTTTTAATTAAATTTGTTAGTTCTATATTATTATCTGCTGTAAAAGTTATAGCAGTATCATCTGCATATACTGTAAATTTTACATTATTATCTTCTAAATATAATGGTAGATCATTGACATAAATTATGAATAGTAAAGGGCCTAGTATGGAGCCTTGGGGTACACCGATATCATTAGTTATAATATCAGATTCTGTAATGTTAACTTTAACTAGTTGAGTTCTATTATGTAAATAGTTTTTTATCAGTTTAAGAGGAATCCCTCTAATTCCATATTTATCTAATTTGCTAATTATAATAGAATGATCAATAGTATCAAAGGCTTTACTTAAATCTAAAAATAATGTATTTATTGCTTTATTTTCTTTTTTATTTTCCATTATATGGTTGTAAATATCTAGTGTAGCTTGAGTGGTATTATGTTTTTTAAGGAAACCATATTGAGTAGTATTTATTATGTTATTATTTTGTATGAATTGCATTAGTCTATTATATATTATTTTTTCTAGTATTTTCGATAGTTGACTTAAAATTGATATTGGTCTATAGTTAGATATAATATTGATATTATTTTTTTTATGAATTGGTTTAATGGAGGATAGTTTCATTTTTAAGGGAAAAGTTCCTGACTATAAACATAGATTAAAAATATGGCTTAATGGAAGGTCAATGTAATCTTTTGAAATTTTTAACAATTTCATGTTTAGATAATCAGTGTCTAGAGAAGTCTTTGATTTATTATTTTGTATAATAGAATTTATCTCATGTGTTGATGTGGGATGAAGATATATTGATTTAGATATTGGTGTAATGTTAATTGGGTTGATGTTATTTATGGGAGAGGTGAATTGATTATTTATGGATTGACTTGTATTTATAAAATAAGAGTTAAATGCATTTGCTATTTGTTTATCATTATTGAATTTATTTTCGAATTCATCTATTATATAATTTGGAGATTGTTTAATTTGCTGTTTATTTAAGAGGTTATTTATTAAATTCCAATTTTCTTTAGTAGATATACTATTTTTTATTTTACTATCTATATATGATTGCTTTGCTTTTTTAATATTTAAGTTTAATTGATTTCTTAATTGTTTGTAGTTATATAAGTTGATTTCATTTTTATTATCTAAGTAAAGTTTATATAGTTTATACTTTTTATTAATGTCTCTTTTTATTTTATTTGTTATCCAATTTTTTGAAAGAATATTTGAAGATATTTTATTTGTAAGTAGTGGGATAAATTGGTTAATTATTGATGTATATATGGTATGAAATTTGTTGTATGAGTTTTCAGCATCATTGTCTTCGAGGACCGAATCCCAATTCGTATTTTTCAGTGCATTAATAAGTCTTTTAGTATTATTTATTGTTATTTTCCTTGTTTTAATTTCATTTGAGTTATTTCGTATTTTGGTTTTTATTTTAATTATTGTATATATTGGGAGGTGGTCTGTCAAGTCTTCTAAGAGTATTCCACTATTATAAATATTTGTTGTGTTTATATTAGTGTAAATTTGATCTATAGTTGAAGTGTTACTTTTATTGAATTGGGGTCTAGTGTTTTGAAGAATTTGAGGCGTTAGTCCTAATTGATTTATTAAAATGTTTAATTGAGATGGTTTGGGATCATTTGTTAATGATCATATAACATATATTATCACGTGGTATTACATATATTATCACGTGATATTAAATATATTATCACGTGGTATTACATATATTATCACGTGGTATTACATATATGATCACGTGGTATTACATATATGATCACGTGGTATTACATATATGATCACGTGGTATTACATATATGATCACGTGGTATAACATATATTATCACGTGGTATTACATATATGATCACGTGGTATTACATATATGATCACGTGGTATTACATATATGATCACGTGGTGGTATGCCTACGCATTGTGACATTACACCGTGGTATTACGTATACGTGGTGTGTTATGTGCACGTGGTTTGTAACTATCACGTGTTGTTATTCTTGGTGAGCGTTATTGTCACGTGTTGCCAGTGTACCACGTGGTATGATATCGCAACCCGTGTAGATTACGTAATCTCACAGCTCAACAAAAGAGGAGGTATGATAAGTATCCATATGTGTGAAGAAACAGGTGCAGATGAACGCGTGCGCTATATGTGTGTATAAAGAATACGTGAATTAGAATAATAGAACATAATAGAAAAATATAAGAAAATAGTTATAAAAAATACGCCGAAACAATGAATTATTAATGATACGGTTGCTAGGATCTCCTTTAATTATGAGAAATTGATTTATAATTACTTATAAGTAGGACATTGTACTACATGGTTATTATAATATGTATACATTAAGTATATGTATACATTAGGTATATTATGCTTTATATATACACGTGTGTACGACGTACAGTGTATGTAAATACATATTATAATTAATACTATTAAGGTATTATTATTAATACTATTACGTATTATTGGTTAAGCTTAACCCTAGGGTTAAAGTATACTTTCCTCAGTAAATTAATTAATTATAATATGATTTTATATGTAATATTAGATTTTAATTTATTATAATATTAATTAATGTACAATTCTATGAATTTATAAATGTAAACTACATTATATAATATAATATTTTCATAATAGTAACCGACCTATATACAGTCAAAGCTCGATAACTCAACATTGACGGGACGGAGTTTTCATGTTGAGTTAGCGAATATGTTGAGTTATCGGATGTATAACTTAATGACTTAATTAATGTTTTGTTCACATAAATGCATTCAAAATAGTACTCGTATGATAATATAATAATTGTAATTGTATTTTTACGTTTATATATTTATATCCATATATTATTAAATAAAACCATGTTGAATAATGTATGTTGAATTATATTTGTTGAGCAATGTAGTTTTATTACATGTAAAATATACGAATCCAACAACATATGTTTGTGATATTTTGATTTTTATAAATGTTGAGTTATCGGATGTATATTTACATGTAATCTATAGGCTAGGATTATAAAAAGATGTTGAGTTATATGTATGTTGAGTTATATTTGTTGAGTAATAGGGTTTTTGTTAACATGTAAAAGATACGAATCCAACCAAATATGTGTTGGATGTTGAGTTATCGGCAATGTTGAGTTATCGGCATGTTGAGTTACCGAGCTTCTACTCATATATACGGTTAACAATTCATAATTACAACTAACAATACTAATCCATTATTACGCAATACACGCGTACAATGTACGCCGTACATCTTATACTCGGGGATAAGAGGAGGATGGGGAGGATGAGGAGGATGAGGAAGAGGAGATGGAGGATATCGGAAAGGGAAATGGTTTTGACGTAAACATATATGCCCGTAGGCAAGCACCCCCTGGTGGTCTGTAGCGCCGAACGGATAGTGTGATTAAGGGCGTGGCGAACACAGGCCACGCCTACTTCGGTCAGATAACCGCGCAGCTAATCGGTTTAGATACACGCCCACACCGCTTTCAATATAGTGGTCACACGAGTGGTCAAGTACTCCACTGGACCGTACAGCATAGCCCGCGGGAATAACTATATACCATTCAATATATATATATATATATATATATAATGTTATATAATATAATATTATAACATTATAACGTATTATATAATCAAAATATCTCGGAGAATAAATAGAATTGTATTCTTTATGCCAGAAGACTATAGTCTATATGACTATAGTCATACATATATATATATATATATATATATATATATATATATATATATATATATATATGTAATACATAATAATTTATTATAACTTATTATTAATAAGTATGTTCATATACATATGGCCGTCCACTTATTTTATATTTACTAATATATGTGTATTTAGAAATTAATGATGTTAAATTAAAGGATGTTTATGTTAATAATGTTATAATTTAATAATGCTATCATAATGATCTATTATAATCAAAGTCCAGTATAAATTTATATAATTTAATATAGTATAATTTAATATAAATTCGGCGAAATAATAATAATATTATTGAGATTTTATAATATTTTACACCTGAGATTACCAATATATATATATTTCTTTAAATATTCTAAACATATATATTAATATATAACTACTGAATTATATATATATATATATATATATATATATATATATATATATATATATATATATATATATATATGTATATTAAAATAAGATATTTGTTTTCAAATATATGAATATAGTATATGTTGTAAATTCCACTATATAATATGAATAATTTATATACATTATATTTCTAATTTATATATCTAATAAAGAATATACTTTAATTAATTTAACCTAATGAATATATTAATAATTTTCAGATAATTATTTAATCAATATAGCATTTATTACAATATATTATATTATAATATATTTCCTATAAAGCAGTCAATGTTTTAACAAATTAACTATCACAGAAATTTCCCACAAGTTAACAAAATGGCTTTAGACAATTTAAACAATTGAATTGACTGATATACTGATAAATAACATATATATTGTATACATTGTACACATATTGTTTGTAGCTGAAGTTAACATGCACAATGCATTGCACATCAACTATAACTGATATAATTCAAATAATAATAGTGGAATAATATATGCAAAGTATGGCCCATAAAAGAACATAAGAGAATATTTTGTATAATTTTAAAACAAAATTACTTCAAGGATATTAATTTCAAATTTAAAAAAATAAATATATGTACATATTTATGTTAAATAAATATAAGAATTTATTATTTTGGATAAACATTAATATTAATTACAAAATAGAATATATTTAATTAAATTTGGATTTCCACACCAGTGAGAATTCCTTAAAACAGGCCTGCTAAAAAGGTGTACATATTTAAATTAATATAAAATATAGAATTGAGATAAAAATTTAAAAAAATAATTTTAAAATTTATAAACACAACAATAATTTCAAAATTATATAAAAAATACTTTAGATTTTATACAATTAATGTTTAACCATACTGGAAATTTAACAATAATTAAATATATTATCTACATAATATTTAATTTACATTTCTATGATATTGATTTTATTTAGAATTTCATTTTATTTTAAATGTAAACATAAAATAAATTATAATATATATATCAATATAATCAATAAATGTAATCACAAAATACGAATACGTACTTTTATTTTTGGATTCTAACAAATATAATTTGCTAATACTTTTAATATCAGACTATATATTATATAATCAATATAGTATATAACATGAACCAAATTAATTGTCTGTATATAAAGCAATTCATATTATAATTGTAAATGTAATATAGTTTCTTTAGGGAAGTCTTAAACATTACATTTCTGAATTATATTTCAATAAATATATATTGTGATACTGATAATGTGAAAATAATATATTGTCATTATATATTACAATATATATTCATTTTTGAAAAATGGAAAACATCTATCCATTAAATGACAGTGTTTAATTAAATATATGTGTAATTGAGGACTGGATAATATGAATATCATTATTAACACTATCTCACTTTCATAAATACACCAATTGACTTATAAGTAAAATTATACCTATATATTATATACTTATAATATATATATATATATATATATATATATATATATATATATATATATATATATATATATATATATATATATACTAAATATCAAGGATATGTGCTCAATAAATACAGCTTATGTTATATTCACATCCTGAACATATGACTATTTGTAGATGCATAGATCAATGTATACACTATACTCTACTGTAATCACACAGTATTATTCTATGGATTATTCTGCCATATATGACATACAGTTTTATATCTATGATATATACATGAAAACAACATGACATCATACCACTATACTAGGGGAACATATATATTGGCCTAGGGGTTACTATGCTAATTACATTGTCATAGGTATGGTTAAGTACGTGGTGACTAAGGTTGTGGATGTGATAAAACTAATGATTAATGAATTATTGATGAGGCGGCCGGTGATGGTAATGAAAAGGTATAGCATTGGTTACACTGGTACACCTGAACACAGGCAATCAATATAGGTGGTAATGCATACACAGGGGCAACAGGTGGGGGCAGTGGGGGCGAGGGAGATGGGGCTATAGGTGGTGAGCAGTGGATATCATTATACATACTGTTAAGTCGTAGTTGTGTGTATGTATGGTATACAGATAGGGTATACAGGTAATGTATATAAGGATAATTGTATAGAGTTTTATGAATAATAAGTGTTTCAAGGATGTTTATGAAAAGAATATGTTTAAATATAAATGTAGTTGTGATATTGAATACCTGACTAACGTAATACATACACACAAACACACACACACACATGCACTCACAAACACACAAACACTCACATACATACACACACATGCTTACTGTTCAATGTATATTGAACACGCTACTGACCTGGTTAATTCGTATGTTTCGCCTAGAAGGGGGTTGAAAGGCTTGCCGACTCTCTCGAAATTAGAACTGCAGGCAGACACTGCAAACGCTGTCACTAACTGTGGGAGGTGGGCGGGGCATCAGTGGAGGGGGAGGAGTTAATAAGGTATGCTATTGTAGGTAAAGGTTACATCTGGCAGTGGTAAAGATAATATGTGGTGATAGTAAAGATAATAGGTTACATTATATGAGGAAATATATAGTTTAAAGTGAATATATAACTAGTATACTATATATATAGAGTTAATATAACTAATGTTATTAATGTATGTGTAATCAACATTATAAACAGCGATATACATTTTTAATACACAAACCCTACCAAAATTCAGTATACACAAGAACCCCGATACATATACACATATGTATATCATCTAATATATTAGATTTATCATCTATCATCTATCATTAGATTATATCTAATATCATCTTGATATATCATATAATATATCACAACCATACTATAACTATTATATCAGATACTAACTGGTTATAACATACATACTATAGTATACATGTTATAGCCGGTTGGTATCTGGTTTAGTAATTGTGACTAGTGATGTATATGATGATAATATCTAAAGCATAATTCAGTCTCAATCTCAGTCTCAGTTATAACTCAGGTATACCTAAAGTCTCAACTCGGCTCGGGCTCGTTTTGTTAGAGTCTCGGCTCGGCTCGGAATCGTTTGACTAGAGTCTCAACTCGGCTCGGGTCGAAAATGAAAGTCTTTTCTCAGAAATAATAATTATTGATGCTGAGATTATAATCAAAAGTCTCGGCTCTGTATCAAAAAGCATTTTTAGTAATATTATTTACATCACTAGATGACATTTACATTATTATTCACTGAATCGCGAAGTTGGCTTAGATCATTTTTATTAAATTGATTTAAATGTGAAATATATAAAAATCAGTATTAAAATGTAACTTCAAAAAAGCATTATTTCGGCTCGGTTATGTTTTGTAAGTGTCTCAACTCGGCTCGGGCTCGGTTAGGCTAGAGTCTCGATTAGGCTCGGGCTCATTTTTTCCGAAAATGAAAGTATCGGCTTGGCATCAATAACCAAAAGTCTCGGCTCGGCATCAAAAAGCTCTGCATCAATAAAATTACTATAGTTATAGTTGAACAGAGGTATACCAGGGAGTATACTATATATTCCTCCCTGGGTATATATAGTATACTATATATATATATATATATATATATATATATATATATATGAGTGTGTGTGTGTGTCTTTTTGTGTGTGTCTTTGTGCGTTTGTGTTTATATGTATGTGTATGTGTGTATATGTATATAATACGGACAATGAATATATTATCATATTACATAGTAGATATCAGATGCTGTAATATCAGCTATATTACGACACAGCGGGGGCTGATGTAATGCCCGCGAAGGTCTACTTGGACATAGTTTACAAGGTCACTTCCTATAGGTGTATATTCACTATAGTGGACAAACCGGATGTATCAGAGCAGTATACCGATATACTATAGTATAGCACTAACTATATGGTATTGATGTGGTGTTATCACTACGTAGGGGGCGTGTACAGGGATCGATAGCTCTCCGGTGTCCACTGTAATACCACTTCTACTGACCACTTCTACTGACCACTTCTACTGACCGATACGGCAGCGGCTCTATTACGTAATAATACTACGTACGTAGGCGCATGTCTATAAATAGACTGTGTATGCGAGTAGGTCTGGGGAACAACAATAGGGTGGATAGCATTGCCACTCTTCCTCATCCACAACGTGTGTATACATAGTGTTGTTCCCAGCCCTACTTTCATACACTGATAATATACTATAGTATACGGCTAGTATTAGTGGTAATGGTGGTAGTAGTGGTAGTGGTGGTAGCAGTGTTAGTGGTAGTGGTAGTGGTGGTAGTGGTAGTAGTGAATTAGCACGCCTAATCACTAACACAATATCGCCATCAGGGCCCAAGTAACACAGATTGGGTCAAACTTGGTCCATACTTGGTTCACAAATAAAATACTTGCTTCATAGTTGGTCATATTGACTTAAGTCAAAAATCTGGTTCAAAACTTAAGTCAAACTTAAGTATTTTTAATTTTATATAACTTAAGTCACTGTAACTTAAGTTATTTCTTAAGTTTAACTTAATTCGAAATGACTTAAGTTTTTAAGGCATGAAAAACTTAATTTATGACTTAGGTCAAACTTAAGTCAACTGAACTAGGTTTTATTGTGTGTATAACTTAAGTTATAACTTAGGTCAAACTTAATTTAAATGAAATAAGTTTTATTGTGTGTATGACACATATAATATATTATATTATATTAAAAAAGATAATTATGTTTTGTTATAAAAAGTGTCATAACAGAGATTAACATTGTATTTACAGTGCATCTTATTATAATCAAGTGATGCACCAACTGTCTTGATATATTTTATATAAATATTTAATTATATTGTATATAGTTTTGATTTAATTATATTTATAATTAGAATATATATTATAATTTTCTTTATAATTAAATAAAAACTATATAGATAAATATTAATAGGATAACATCAATAACTTAAGTTGAACTTAAGTCATATAACATACGTTTATAATATATTTAAATATATAATAATAATAATAATAATAATAATAATAATAATAATAATAATAATAATAATAATAATAATAATAATAATAATAATAATAATAATAATAATAATAATAATAATAATAATAATAATAATAATAATAATACTAATAATAATATTATTAATATATATATTAAATGGTATATAATATATATATACATATAATAAATAATATATTATACACTTATGATACATGATACATTAAGTTCAACTTAAGTTGTTGATGTAAGTATTATTATTAAGTTTATATCATTATTTTATTATAGAAAGAATAAAATATTATAACTTTTAATTATTTTGAAATATTGATTTAATTTTTATATATGCAAATTAATTAATAATTATAATTTTAATTAATATATTTAAGTTAATATACTGTTTTTAATAAATAAAATATTATTTTAAAAAGTAAAATTATTTAAGTAATACTATGTAATTTAATACATTATCACTGAATTAGGTTTTATATTAGTCCATACTTGGTTCACAGACTTAGGTATTATTTGGTCCATACTTGGTCCATACTTGGTTCGCTGAATTAGGTTTTATATTGGTCCATACCTGGTTCGCTGACTTAAGTTTTAAATTGGTCCATACCTGGTTCGCTGACTTAAGTTTTAAATTGGTCCATACCTGGTTCGCTGACTTAAGTTTTAAATTGGTCCATACCTGGTTCGCTGACTTAAGTTTTAAATTGGTCCATACCTGGTTCGTTGACTTAAGTTTTAAATTGGTCCATACTTGGGTCACTGAATTAGGTTTTATATTGGTCCATACTTGGTTCGCTGACTTAAGTTTTAAATTGGTCCATACTTGGGTCACTGAATTAGGTTTTATATTGGTCCATACTTGGTTCGCTGAATTATGTTTTATATTGGTCCATACCTGTTTCGCTGACTTAAGTTTTAAATTGGTCCATACCTGGTTCGCTGACTTAAGTTTTATATTGGTCCATACCTGGTTCGCTGACTTAAGTTTTATATTGGTCCATACCTGGTTCGCTGACTTAAGTTTTAAATTGGTCCATACCTGGTTCGCTGACTTAAGTTTTATATTGGTCCATACCTGGTTCGCTGACTTAAGTTTTATATTGGTCCATACCTGGTTCGCTGACTTAAGTTTTAAATTGGTCCATACTTGGTTCGCCGACTTAAGTTTTATATTGGTCCATACTTGGGTCACTGAATTAGGTTTTATATTGGTCCATACTTGGTCCATACTTGGTTCGCTGAATTAGGTTTTCGGTATCACAGGTTACTAACTTTTGAACCAAGTTTGACTTAAGTCAATATGACTTAAGTTTCCTAAGTCTTGAACCAACTTTTGGTTACTTGGGGGGTTGTGTCCTTTGTGTGTTGTTTACAATGATGTAGTATGCAACTTAGCATTAATTCCCAACACAGTCACCGATAAGCGAATAGTGTACATATATGATAGTATACATTATTGTAAGGTATACATTATAGTAAGGTAGCTCTACTTATATATATATATATATATATATATATATATATATATATATATATATTAAACCGAGATAACAGTAATAAATTGTATGTATCACTATTACCAGCATTAACGCCATATCTATACTATGTAGAGTGGACACACGAGGAACGTGATGATATGGTATACCATTATAGTGGACACTATTATTGATATCACTACACAGTAAATTCTATAATAGGTGTATACAGAGGTCGCCCACTGTTCACATTGTGTTCATGTATGTGTATATGGGTATGTGTGCATGTGTGTGTGTAGGTATGTGAATGTGTGTGTGTGTGTGTGTGGGGGGGGGTATGTGTGTGTTTAGTGTTTCCACGTATATGTTAATATAATACATTACATTAATATTACATCATACTATATATATATATTCTTATTATTATTATTATTATTAATATTATTAATATTATTATTATAAATATATATATAGATAGGTGTTAAATAATACAGATTTTCTTATTAATTACTAGCAGGGATAATTTATATATATATGTATTTATATATATATATATATATATATATATATATAAATCTATAGATTATCTCTTCAAAAGAATTTTGCTATAGCAATTAATGAGAAAAGCTGTTTAATTCACACCTCCTCTCTCACTCTCACTCTCACTCTCACTCTATCTGACATCATGAGATATATTGATATGGATTCATCAGTATGCTCCACATCAATATCACGGTATTGTACCCGGTGTCTACATGGATTGTCTACATGAAGTGTATACCTATAGGCAATTACTATAGTATACCATATATGATTAATACAGTTATATAACTGTATTAATAACTGCTGCAGTTATATAACTGCAGGAATACCTATGTATATATATAATTCTATAGTATTATCAAAGCCCTATGGTATTATTATATTCCCCATGTATATATATATATATATATATACATCTATAGAATGTAGTGTAAATACACGTGCAATACATGTCGTGCATGTTTATGTGTACGTATTACGTACGTAGGTTGACGTACAGTGCGTAAAGAGTGTACGTTAAGTGTGTACGTACACACGTGTTGTATGCGGTATACAATTAGCTCATGGGTGTGCTATCAGTGAGCCTGCACTGTATATCACCGCCGTGGTACAACTACGGCTACACGGCTACAATGACCACGTGATGTTGTACCACCGTCAAGTCACGTGATGACGGTGGTGGTGATGCTAGTAAAGGAGCACGTGACGCTGTAACGTAGTCACGTGATGACGCTGTACCGCCGTAGTCACGTGACGCTGTACCGCCGTAGTCACGTGACGCTGTACCGCCGTAGTCACGTGACGCTGTACCGCCGTAGTCACGTGATGATGCTGTACCACCGTAGTCACGTGATGACGCTGTACCGCCGTAGTCACGTGATGCTGTACCGCCGTAGTCACGTACCGCCGTAGTCACGTGATGACGCTGTACCGCCGTAGTCACGTGATGCTGTACCGCCGTAGTCACGTACCGCCGTAGTCACGTGACGCTAGTACGGTAAAGGAGCACGTGACACGTGTATTTAATTACGGGGGGCGGTGTCGTATAGGACGTCTACGCTGTACGTTATATGAGCCTAACCCGTGGTTTACATGCACAGTGGGCAGTAGCTGTGTATGAGAGCGTGTGTGTGTGTGTGTGTGTGTGTATGTGTATGAGCGCGCGTGTGTGTGTGTGTGAGTTAGCATACATACACACACTCGAGTGTGTCTATGTTTAAGTATTTGTATGCGTGTGTGTATATATACACGTGGGTGTGTGTGTTTTAGGTATACCTAATTATATATAATATCATATATGATCTGTATGTTGAGTATACTATAGTACTCAGTGAGTACTATAGATTCTTATAAAGATGTAGTACTACCCTACTAATGATATAGAACTAGTGTTATATGATAGTATACTATAGGCTATAACCTTTGTGTAACCCCTAGGTATACCAGATGGAGGTTTACAATTCACCAGGACAACGCGGCCAGTAAACAATAGCCTAGGTTATTGTTTACAGGTTAACTTATTGACGATATATTGTAACGTCTACGTTATTGTAGGAATAGTTGAGTGTGTGTTTGCCTGCATATCAAGCAATTAATCACTATGTGTGTTTATTATAGTTATAGTTATGAAAAAAGAAAATAAAATGTATCATTGAGGTATTATGTATAATTGTAAGACATTAAGTTTAATAACTATATATTACATTAATAACTATCTATTACATTAATAACGACAGCTGTTACCTATTCAGATATTACCGATTTTAATTGTGTTGAAGATTCAACTTTGACCCCTCCCCCCCCCACGTGATCGATATTTACCGCGTGTTTAATCATTTAATAATAGTATATCTACTAACTAATTAGACTGCACGTTTATCGCGTGTGAGCTCGCAAACATACACACACATGTGTGCAAACATTGCATGCAAGTGTGTGTGTGTGTGTGTGTGTGTGTGTGTGTGTGTGTGTTTCGTGATAGTGTCGCGTATACGCGAAATATATATATATATATGTATATATATGTATATGTATATGTATATATATATGTATATATATATATATATATACGCGATATATACGTGGTATATACGTGGTATACCAGAGGGTTACTCTATATATCGATGTTTGTTTATATATGTATCTTAATATATATAATTATATATTGATGTAAAGAAAGAATTTATTTATAAAGACTTTCTTTATAAAGAATTTCTGCCTAACCTTTATTTACATTGACTATTCTATATAATATGGTGTAAAAAGTTGAAGAATATCCTATCAATGCTATATCGATAAGACTTCCCTATCGTTATATGGATATGCCTGCAAGATCTCGTATCAATGCAGTGTGTGATCAATAGTCAACAGAGTGTGTCGTGTGAACACATACTATACCCCGGATACATACTATACCCCGGATACATACTATACCCCGGATACATACTATACCCCGGATACATACTATACCCCGGATACATACTATACCCCGGATACATACTATACCCCGGATACATACTATACCCCGGATACATACTATACCCCGGATACATACTATACCCCGGATACATACTATACCCCGGATACATACTATACCCCGGATACATACTATACCCCGGATACATACTATACCCCGGATACATACTATACCCCGGATACATACTAACCCCGGATACATACTATACCCCGGATACATACTATACCCCGGATACATACTATACCCCGGATACATACTATACCCGCGTTTATCACGAGATATTCTTAGTACATGTACACTACATACACACACACGATAACTGTATCTTTCCTTGCACTGTGTTTGGCATATGTGTATATACACATATACATATAATATTATATTATATTATACGTGTATATATATAATTATAACATTATAATTTGTATGTATGTAATTCTTTATGAATATAATAACATACAGCAGGTGTATTTATCTTACATATTGTTATTCTCTATATAATGCGTGTAATAATGGCTGGTAGATGATGATGTAATAATGGCTGGGTACGTAGACGATGATGTAATACCTATTACGCTCAATATCGACTATATAATTATACATGTGTGTGTGTGTTATTCGCTACGGTTGTATATCCTATAGGATATATAGTGGTTCTGTACCTTTCAATAGTGACTCTATACACATCTCATGAAAAGTGGGCGGCTTTCTAAAGATCATGAGAAAATGGGCGGTCCATCTAAAGATAATGAGAAAGTGGGCGGTCTCTCTAAAGATCATGAAAAAGTGGGCGGTCTATCTAAAGATCATGAGAAAGTGGGCGGCCTTCTAAAGATCATAAGAAAGTGGGCGGTCCTTTCACAATGGTTACAAGCTAGATACATCACGTTATCGACTAAAGGTACATGTGATTACAACATGCATGTGTGTATGTCGCGTGTGTAGGTGTGTCCCTATAGTAGTGTAACATTACCGTACATTGTAGTGTAGGCATGCTTATAAGGAGCGCTGCAACAGGGGAGGACATGTCCACTAGGGTGGCTCGTCAGTCATTAAATATGTTGCTTCAGCATAGCATTTATTTATCTTGAGTTTTACCTTGACAACCTATTAATTTATATAGTCTTATAATTTAATTATATATATAATATGCATTTAAGAGAGGTATAAGTATATTTAAATCAAAATATGGATCTAACAAACTCAGATTTTGTATAAATTAAATTAAACATATTTTAATTTTTTTTAAATTGAAATAAATATAATATAAAAAAAAAATTATTGCGGTTATCTCAATGATAATTAAAATTATATTATGGTAAAAAAAAATAAAATTGACTAGGTCATAGACATTTTTTATTCATCTTTTCTTGAAAATATTTATTTTTTCTATAGAAATCATTAAACTTCAAATTATTCCTAGAAAAATATTTAAACACATTTTTTTATAATCATATATAGTAAATATATATTATACATTTATTAAGAATATAATAAACTTGATCTGACTTTTATTTTTGATTAAAAACAAAAAACAAAAAATATTCAATAAATAATAAACATAAAAAGTTCAATCCTAGAAATGATAACATTATAAAGAAATTATTATTTAAAATTTTTTTTTTTCTGCTATTCTGTTAATAATATTTAATTCTAGTACATATATATTGTATGACAAAATTAATTAATAGGAAGTATATTAAAAAATGTATTGAATTAATTTTGTATCTACTACATTATAAGATTTCCTATCAATCATATGTTAAAATTGAAAGTCATATTGACTATCCAATATTTTACGAATTAAGTTAATTTTTTTTGTATTGAATCATATTACATGTTTTCTAATATTATCTTACTGAAGCGATAAATTATCTGAAAATTTTATATTTTTCAAGCCGCTCTAATGTCCAACCCACTTTAAAATCTAGGGTCCTTTTTAAAATCTATGTATTGGTCCCCCCCACTTTTACCACAACATTTATTTTAATTGGTTGTTTCCCCTACATACAAAATCGTTCCAACGTCCCTACGTATAGTATGTATGTTAACACAGTACACTATAGTATAGTATGCATGACATGCTATTTACATGTGCGTGTAATCGATAAAAGAAAACGCTTGTTTATACTGATTTATATACACGTAATAACTGTACACGTTATATCTATTAGATATATGTATACACTCTCATACACACACACACACACATACACACACACACACACATATATATATATACGTACACGTTGATCAATATTTCTAAAGTACACATGTATTAATTATTCACAGGTGGACAGAGCGGCGTTACACTGACCTCTACTGATCACTTCTGACCTCTAGTTACATATAAGCTATACGTCGCACGCTATAGAGGTATGCCTAGGGGTATATTGAAGAAGATCGCGAGAAGATAGGTTAAAGGTTATACTAAAGAACTACAGGTATATCAAGACGCAAGTAAGTAAGGGTGTAGTTTTATAGCAGTACAGGTGGACAATTACTAGGCGTACATTGTGTAGACATAGCGGTACATGGTCTTTCTTTCCAACTGTCCATTTGTCTACATTTAAATACTACAAAACAAACCTAAAACACTTATTCTACAATATCCTGATAGACTATTAATGTCTATATTGGTAAATAATCACTTGTTTGTTTTCATATACATACACATCTATAAATACCCACAGAGTAACACTAATTCACAGACCTTTGTGTAGTTCCCAACCAACATTCTGTAATAACAAGGAAATTGCATTGGTGGTATCCATAATGTGGGTTTACTGTATACAGACGCTAGGCCATGATTGGTCAAGAGCGAAATCAGCTCCTTTAACTCGAATCCCTTGAATAGACTCGCATTACAATTATAGGGAACACTTTCTATTGACAGTTAAATAGGTCCACAGACATATTTCTAATAATATTGTGTACTATTAGTAGAGCTCTTGTTTATTATTTAATATTGATTCCTTATACAATATCACATCTAAATAATATATTTTAGAATAAAATGATTACCTATAGAGGTTTTGCTCGACGCCAATATAACCACAACGGTAATAGATATGAAAATATTTAACATTAACGAACTGTGTATAATGTTAATGTTACCTAATATTTTAAGAAAAATTTAATATCAATTAAATATATTGAATAATATTATCGATTATGTAAAAAGTGCATTTTCTGCTATATTTTTATAATAAATAGCGGAGAATTAATTGTAAATTACAACACAATTAATGTAATTTTTATGATAATTTTTTTATTATATTAAACTAATCAATATTATACATAAAATGAATACAAAAATTATTAAAAATATTAATTAATAATTGAATAAATATAACAACAATACTCTATGCGATGAAGGGGTTTTGGTCAATATCACGAGGGGGTTTTGGGCGATGAATCGATCAATCAATGTTTACAAGTTTGCAGAATTAAATTCTCTAAATATTATAAAAATGAATCGTTCCATTGAATAAAAGTTAAGATTAAGTAGAAAAGTATATAACGTATTATTATAAATTTATAAATGTAATAAGTAATTTTGAGATATAACTGACATATTTATTAAAATGTTGAATATATATATATATATATATAATTAATTACAATTGCTTGTTTATTAAATATTATTATATGATGTATGTAGAATTATAGAATTATTACTTAATAATAGTCGAATAAATTAACTCACATTTTATTATTCGAGTAGATAGGGCGACACCTATTAACACATTTCGAACTATCGACCACATCCTTCTCATGTACCACATTTCAACCATATTAACTAGTTTTATTAGAACTGATAATACATAAATTTATTATTATAATATATTAAATATTATAAAATTCTAATCTTATTCAGATTGTTTATTCACTGATTACTGGCATCTATAGCGAGTGCTAAATTAGATCTAGCTCTCATGGCCCCTATTTAATTAAATTAATTATCATATTTTATATATATATATATATATCATATATGTATATATTATATTACTAATAATTATATTATTACTATATATTTATTCTTATAATTATTGTATTTCTCATAAATATGTCATCATTATAATAAGGACATTTTATCTTTAGCTTTGCCAATTATGACCCGATTAATTGAGCATCAATAACATTTTATAATGAACAACTCACATATATATAATTATTATAGTATTATATTTATCTATAATACATAATTTATTATAATAATAATGTATTCTTTATGGTGGAATATAATTCTGATCAAAACAACATGTTATTATGGTTATGCTGTACATCCCTCATTTCACTATTAACTATGAAGATGAAAATAGTATTCAGTGGGTGTGATCTAGGGCATAATTGTGGGCGGTTTAAGGCTTTTCTTATTGTATATTATGTGGTGATATTTCTGTATAGAGATATTTATTATGAGATAAGCTTACCAAGAAGGATAGCTGGTAGAGTAGTTTTATCTCACTCACAATCATGCAGATTAGCTGTCCAATAAAGTGCCTTAATAGCACTTCATATACATATATTATAATGTGTCAAACCCAGTGTACTGTGAAGCATGTGTATACAACTACTACTATAGTAGTAGTATACTGCACCTACTACTATGACAGGTCACATTATTAAAGTATTATTATTTATAATATGTATTACATATTAGAATATGTATTATGCAGCACCATATAGTAATATATAATACAAAATATATATATATATATATATATATATAAATATATTAGATAGCTGATAGCAGATTTGACCTTAACATTGCATAACACACAATTACATAATAACAGTTTAATATACAAATACACATACCACTATAGTATATACACATATACAAATATACACACACAAATACACACATATACACACAAACACATACATACATACATGAATGCATAAAGAAAGTGGATAAGCAATTGTATGTAGTGTATGGAAATTAAGCAATAGAGGCTATGCAGCCCACTACTAAATACCTACTAAATTTTAAATTAATATTATTTATTTATACATATATATTGATAATTACTACCAATTTTAATATACTATCTATACTAAAAATAAAATTATATATTTAAAATACATCATATCAACATTCCCCGTAACTTTGTGTATTTAAATTGAAGATATCATACTATTTTATTGATATTTATAATTTAAATCCATTGAAGTCACTTTCGATATTTCGCCGAAAAGCCTGTTGTTTTAATATTTTACATATATAATATGATAAAAAAACAATTAAAATCACTGATGCCATTTTGTTAATTTATCAATAAAAGTGACATTCGTGTAGCTATCTTTTACATGCATTGCCTCAATTGATTATCAACTTTCTTTATATCTATGGCATACATACATACAAGTATACATATACATATATATATATTAAATTGTTTAGTTATACACCAATATAGCGGGTGCTCTGGTGTATAACAATAACGAAAAATAATAAAAACAAACGAAAAGAAAATAAAAAATAACCAAAATTAAAATTAAATTAAATTAGATATAAAGATTGAATAAAGCGTATACAAAAATAAATTAAGAAGTGTTTAGATAATTTTATATATATATATATATATATATATATATACACACACATGTTCTACTATTGCATAGTATTCCCAGACAGGCATTTGTTTATATAATGCATTATGAATACATTAAGTATACAATATAGAACATCATAGAATACCTATAGTTAGTGAATATATTCACTTGTAAATAGTATATATATCAATATATATGTGTCAGTTTTTAACACAATAACAGATGTGCTAATATTCACTATCTAAAAGTAAAACCTGAAATATTCGGAATCAGGTAATCTATTTATAAAGCTGTGGCTAACCTCGAGCCTTCTGATTGGACAGTTACAGACCGAGGCTTCTTCCAGCAGACCGGAATATTCCATGTATTCGGATATCCTCTGCAGGAAGCTCAGCGGTTCGTTAAACACTACAGGCATTGTTATCTTGGAGAGCTCCTAGTGTGTGAGTGTGTGAGTGTGTGTGTGTGTGTGTGAGAGTGTGTGAGTGTGTGTGTGTGTGAGTGTGTGTGTGTGAGTGTGTGTGAGAGTGTGTGTGAGAGTGTGTGTGTGTGTGCTTACATTCTATCAATGTAGTAGTAGTATACTACTATCTATACTAGTGATAATAGTAACTTAGATTATAGGCTATTAATAATAATATAATAACAATAATAATAATATTTATATATATATAATGGTAGGTATTATAGTTACGGAAATATTAACTATAAGTACACAATCGGTACACAATCAGTACACAATCAGTACACAATCAGTACATAATCAGTACACAATCAGTACATAATAGCCACCACTAAATAATATAACACAATAACAACTAACCCTGCCGATACATTGCTTCAAGATACTCCATATGGAAAACTCATGTTTCGAGGGCATGGTAGCGGGAAGTCTGCACCTGTGTATGTGTGTGTGTGTGTGTGTGTGCTCGTGTGTGTGTATGTGTGTGTGTGTGTGTGTGTGTGTGTATGTGTGTGTGTGTGTGTGTATGTGTGTGTGTATGGTGTGTATGACATAACAGTGTACTACTGTTATATAATCAGTAATAACGCCCCTAGCACTAGTGTTCACTAACCTACCCAGCAAACAGTAAGAGCAGCATAATAGCAGCATAACAGCATATGCTAGAGCCTCAAATGTTTACATTGTGCTATTATGCTGCTATTAGATGTCTATTATGCTGCTATTATGCTGCTATTAATTTGTCAGGATATTATGCTGCTGTTATGCTGCTATTATGCTGCTATTATGCTAATATTATGCTGCTATTATGCTGCTATTATTATAATATATGGTATAGGCAAAGCCCTTTGCTATAGGTAAGCGATTAGATGAATAGATGTTAACAACATATCAACTTGATATGTTGTTAACGATTGATATGAATATATATATATTGTTTATTATGGTCTAGTGAAGTCCACATCCAGGAACTTGAATGAAGTTTTCACTTATGAACATATGACTCTAATGTCCCTTCGAAGCAGCTATCATGTTAAGATTACTTCTAAATATTATTTAAGACCTATTTTAATGTTCCAGACGAGGCTCGAACTTACAACATAGGTCCTACATCCTATACTACGTACTATACTACATGTATCAAAGTAGTAGTAGTAGTAGTAGTAGTAGTAGTAGTAGTAGTAGTAGTAGTAGTAGTAGTAGTAGTAGTAGTAGTAGTAGTAGTAGTAGTAGTAGTAGTAGTAGTAGTAGTAGTAGTAGTAGTAGTAGTAGTAGTAGTAGTAGTAGTAGTAGTAGTAGTAGTAGTAGTAGTAGTAGTAGTAGTAGTAGTAGTAGTAGTAGTAGTAGTAGTAGTAGTAGTAGTAGTAGTAGTAGTAGTAGTAGTAGTAGTAGTAGTAGTAGTAGTAGTAGTAGTAGTAGTAGTAGTAGTAGTAGTAGTAGTAGTAGTAGTAGTAGTAGTAGTAGTAGTAGTAGTAGTAGTAGTAGTAGTAGTAGTAGTAGTAGTAGTAGTAGTAGTAGTAGTAGTAGTAGTAGTAGTAGTAGTAGTAGTAGTAGTAGTAGTAGTAGTAGTAGTAGTAGTAGTAGTAGTAGTAGTAGTAGTAGTAGTAGTAGTAGTAGTAGTAGTAGTAGTAGTGGTGGTGGTGGTTGTTGTTGTTGTTGTTGGGTGCGGCTCGTTCACAGGGACCAAAGTCCCTGCGCGTACGATAGTACAGCCTTGGGGTTCCCCACCAAGACTGATAGTGGGGGTGCCGCACCCCCAAATTCGCGTACTCTTTTGTTTATGGTTGCCGGACATTCTGTAAGCCAGTGCGTAATAGTCTCCTCTTCTGTTTCACAGTGGGGGCAGATCGGCGATGTGCTGCTGTCGATTCTATGTTTGTAGGCAGCAAGACGTTGACAGTGTCCACTCCTGAGTTGGGCGAGGAGTACTGCCTCTTTCCTACTCAGGGGGACGTCGCTTCTTTGGCTGCCGTAGATCGCCTTCGTCCTTGGGTCAGAGGGAGGGGGGTCTATAATCGTTGCTTTGATGACAGATTTCGCTGCGGGCAGAGATATATACGGCTCGGGTGCCGTGGATCTGTCAGCCGCAATAACGCCAGCCGCGACGTCGGCCCATTCGTTGCCCGTGAGGCCAATGTGACTAGGCACCCACTGTAAGTGTATCCGGGTGGTTACCTTGTCCAGTCCGGCCCGTAGCGCTGAAATGGCGGAAGAGTCTCTGTTGCCGGTATTTTCAAGTGCAGCGAGAGTGGACTGGCTGTCCGAACAGATGATTGCGAAGCAGGGTTTGTCGCTTTGGTCCTCTAACCATTGAATAGCTAGGTTGATGGCCGTCACTTCCGTTTCGAAGGAGGACGTCCATCGTCGTCCTTTGCTACAGCGTTCGTCTAGGAGCAAGGGGTCAGTGGCCGTGCCGGTGGTGAAGACTGCTGCGCTGCCACCGAATTCGCATCCACCCTGGGCTGATCCATCTGTATAGATGATCACGTCGGGGTGGTGGAGGGCGTTGATGGTGTCTGTGGCGTCTTTCTTCAGTTCAGCTTGGTCCGTCGTTTTGGTAGAGCCGTTGAGTAGTCGCGTGGCGACTGACCAGTGGGGGTTTGACCTCTGCGTCCATGGCGGTACTGGGGACAGTGCCATCGTGTCTCTCTCGAATGAGGACAGGCCTGTTTCGATGCAGTCAGCGGTGGCCATTTGTGAGAAGCTGAGTCTATTTTTCCATCTATGGTACACCGTGTTGCGCGTGAGTTGGGCTCTGGGGTTGCTGGCGGGTAGTCGTGCCGATTTTTCCCATGCTATCAGGCAGTTGCGCCTTCTGGTGGTTTCGATAGATGGGATTTCCGCCTCGCAACGCAGGCATTCGATCGGAGTGTCAGCGAGTTGTCCGGTGATTACTCGGAGTGCTCTGTTCTGGGCTCTCTCCAGGATTAACAGGTTCGATTTCGCTAACCAGAGTTGCCAGCCTGCTGCGCAGTAGTTGAAAACGCTGGAGATGATGGACTGGAATATTCTTTTTAGGCTCTTCCTGCTCCAGCCCCATTGTTTGGTTGCGAGAGAGGCAAGAATTCTCGTCCTGTAGGCTGTTCTGGATTTGATTTGGTCCGTATGTCTGCGGAAGCAGAGCGTTCTGTCGAATGTGATCCCTAGAAATGTAGGGGTTGCATTAAATGTCAGAGGCGTTCCGTTGATATCCATAGCCGGGATCCATTTCGCTTCGTGCGTGTCGGTGCTGAAGAAGGAGACCTCGCATTTCGAAGGGTTCAGCTTTAGTTTGTGACGGCTGCTCCAGTTGGCGATGTTCGAGACTGCATCTTGGACATGTGCGAGTGCTTGCAGTTTGTCTCTATGCTGGCTCCAAATTGCAATGTCGTCTGCGTAAAGGCTGATTTTGACTTCGGGCGATATGACCTCTTTGATTCCGTCTATATAAAATAAGAATAGTAACGGGGATAGGACTGAACCTTGCGGGACGCCTTGGTGGAGTTTCTTCCGCTTGCCGGTCACGTTATCCATACTTACTTTGGCGTGTCTGTCGCAAATGAATCCTTGTATCCATCGGGTCATTGCAGTGGGGACGCCCTTGTCTAGGAGGATATGTAACAGGCGGTTGCGCCACACTGTGTCGAAAGCTTTCGAAAAGTCCAGGAGGGAGATAACGCTTCTGAGAGGCGGGCGACTTTGAAATCCGTCGCTGATAGATTGCGATAATCTAAGGATCTGGTCTTCACAGCATCGTTGTCGTCTGAAACCCGATTGTTCCGGACACCACCAACCTCTCGTCTCTGCTAGGTAAGACAGTCTGGTAGCGACCATTCGTTCCATAGTTTTGGCCATACATGAAGTCAAAGAGACTGGGCGGTACGAGTCGATGGCGCTTGAAGGTTTTCCTTTCTTTAACAGCGGTATTATCGTCGCAGTTCTCCAGGAAGCTGGACATGTGCCTTTCGCCCAAGAATCGTTGAACAGGTCCAAGAGGAAAGATCTCGCTAAGGGGCCTAGGGCTTTAATAAATCGAGGGGAGATCTGGTCTTCGCCCGGGGCACCTTTGGCTTTCGCGCTATCTATGGCATTTGAGAGCTCGATCTCGGTAAACGGAACTGTGGATTGATCGGGGACTGTAGGTGAATTCAATCTTTTCCTTAGCAACTTCTTACATCGTTCCTGTTTGGGGATGTGTGTTCTGCTGATTTCGGCATATCTGTTCATAAAGGCATTAGCTTTTGACTTGCTTGTTATGAATTCCTTGCCTTCGTGGATTAGAGACTCATTCCTAGTGTTGCCTGTGGCTTTACCGCTTAATGCTTTGATCGCGTTCCAGATCTTGTTTGGGTTGGCACTGGCTTCCGAGTCTTCCAGGAAAGTCTTCCAGTGTTCCTCCTTCTTGCTTCTGATCATGTCGTTCACCTTTCTGCAAGCGGTTATCCATTCCTGTCGATTGTTAGCGATGTTCTTCCTTAGGTTGTTCCTTAACTTTATTTGCTCTCTTATTTCTCTGGTTAGCCATACTTTATCATTGGTGGAGGCTTTGACTCTACCAATGTATTTTTGTGCTGCTTCCAAGATTGCATTGTTTAGGAATGAGATTTTTGCGTCCATGTTGGGGGTTGCGTTATTGGCGTTTGCCATGAAGTGGTGGTGGTGGTGGTGGTGGTGGTAGTAGTAGTAGTAGTAGTAGTAGTAGTAGTAGTAGTAGTAGTAGTAGTAGTAGTAGTAGTAGTAGTAGTAGTAGTAGTAGTAGTAGTAGTAGTAGCAGCAGCAGCAGCAGCAGCAGCAGCAGCAGCAGCAGCAGTAGTAGTAGTAGTAGTAGTAGTAGTAGTAGTAGTAGTAGTAGTAGTAGTAGTAGTAGTAGTAGTAGTAGTAGTAGTAGTAGTAGTAGTAGTAGTAGTAGTAGTAGTAGTAGTAGTAGTAGTAGTAGTAGTAGTAGTAGTAGTAGTAGTAGTAGTAGTAGTAGTAGTAGTAGTAGTAGTAGTAGTAGTAGTAGTAGTAGTAGTAGTAGTAGTAGTAGTAGTAGTAGTAGTAGTAGTAGTAGTAGTAGTAGTAGTAGTAGTAGTAGTAGTAGTAGTAGTAGTAGTAGTAGTAGTAGTAGTAGTAGTAGTAGTAGTAGTAGTAGTAGTAGTAGTAGTAGTAGTAGTAGTAGTAGTAGTAGTAGTAGTAGGAGTAGTAGTAGTAGTAGTAGTAGTTGTAGTAGTAGTAGTAGTAGTAGTAGTAGTAGTAGTAGTAGTAGTAGTAGTAGTAGTAGTAGTAGTAGTAGTAGTAGTAGTAGTAGTAGTAGTAGTAGTAGTAGTAGTAGTAGTAGTAGTAGTAGTAGTAGTAGTAGTAGTAGTAGTAGTAGTAGTAGTAGTAGTAGTAGTAGTAGTAGTAGTAGTAGTAGTAGTAGTAGTAGTAGTAGTAGTAGTAGTAGTAGTAGTAGTAGTAGTAGTAGTAGTAGTAGTAGTAGTAGTAGTAGTAGTAGTAGTAGTAGTAGTAGTAGTAGTAGTAGTAGTAGTAGTAGTAGTAGTAGTAGTAGTAGTAGTAGTAGTAGTAGTAGTAGTAGTAGTAGTAGTAGTAGTAGTAGTAGTAGTAGTAGTAGTACAGTTAGTATGTGATGAGTCAACACTGTTGAAGGCATACATGCTCAATGGCGCAGTTAAACTTTGGCCTATATGGAGTACTATATAAGATACTAGAAGTTCGGTGATATGAGGTCATGGCGGGGTCATGGCGGAGTTACATAATAACTGTAGCTATCAGCACTGGTCAGCTGGTCAATGTGTATGTGTTAATGTGCGCGCGTATGTATACGTATGTTATCGGGGTATGTGTGTATACGTATATATTGATATGAGCTCGGGTGTGTGTATACGTATGTATTGATATGAGCTCGGGTGTGTGTATATGTATTTGACAAACACTGTATATACGCATAATATGCGCATATGCGTATACGTGTATATATATATATATATATATACATACATTTACATTTTTCGGTTTTCGGACTGCAAACTGTGCTTATAAAGCAATCGGCCGTATATATATTATATAATAATAACACGGGTACTGATATTACGGCATATATATATATATATTGTAATTTCACTGTCATATTAGAGTAAGAACACTATTTATACAGTATAGAAATATTTATATGTTATCAAGGACAGATATTATTCAGTACAATATTGCAATCATATCACACTAGATGTCATTAGTATATGTCACATGTAAGATAATTGTTTGTAGTTTGTATGCAGGATTTTACAGTATAGTATATACATATATATATATATATATACAATTATTATTATTATTTTTTTTCCTGTAATATTATATATATATTAGAATATAATTCATAAAATCTATTATATATCTGTTATTTTGTTACTGTTATTTTTTTCTGTTAATTTTTTTTCCAGTTATTTTTTTACCAGTTATTTTTTTCCTGTTATTTATATACTTTACAATAATTATAATTTTTTTTTCTTAAGATTAATAATAGACATCTAATGGGCGAAGCAATGTATTAATATATATATATATATATACATATGTTATTTGAGATTAACTATATAAATAACATTGAAATATTGAACAAATACTATAGATACAATTATAATGTCTATCCCAGAAAATATAATTATATTTAATTATATTCATAATTATATTAAAATATTTTTTTAAAATGACAATTTTTTATAATTTCTTATTATTTAAATATTTACATATTAATATAATCATGTTCTTGATCCTTGCAATATGAGTACATAATACATGGGAACATATTAGGCCTGTAGGCAACATTAAGTAATTACTAGGGTTTTATATATAGACCTAAGCTATATTCATATAAGTTGTCTTTGAAATAGGTGGTTTAGTTGTTATTTCAATGTCAGTAGTTGTAGATACGCATTAGTTAATTAATAAATTAATATATATATATATGTAAATGTAAAAAAAATAAATATATATAAAAAAAAATATAATAGGTTTAATATTGAGTGTGATAACCTAAGGCAACTACTTCGTAGTCTACACAGTAAATGTGCTTTAAACTTGACTCTGATCTTATTGCCTTTAAAAGAAAAAACTTCTATCTACCAAATCGTCATACTTTACTGATATATTCAGTAGTTATGGAATATCTTCTAAGCAAGCTTATACATTATCTTTCACCTTAGTAGGAAGATAGACCCAGACCAAGCATATTACTGATAAACCTGATTCAGTTATTTGTTCCTTGTTTGCCAATTATTCCAACAACACAATTCTATTATTATCAATTACTTCCAAATATAAACTCGGCAATACTAAATCTCAATTTAATATCCACTCAGAATCACTTGTCATGTGTTTCGCTCACGCACTTGACATTTTACTCTCTGATGACATCCTTAAAAACTACTTGATTCTGTTCCACTCAATCTACTTCATTTATTATCACCATCTTTTTTTGATTTATCACTGAAATCATTTATAGATCACTTATATCATCTATCGTTTCATACTCTATGAACATTTATAAATTATTACAATTTAAAAAAAAAACTACTCTTGACCAATATAATTTACCAAGTTATCGTCCAATATCCCAGTTATCATCCATATCTAAGACCCTTAAAGCGAGTTGTGTCCACTCAACTTATTACTTACATTACGTCAAATGCTATTGTTGATAAATATCAAAGTGTGTATCTTCCTCATCGTAGTATCGAAACTTCCGTATTATACATGGTGTTTCATGAGGCTCTGTTCTTGGCCCTATATTATTCATTATTTGTATTCTTCCTATAAAATCAATTGTTCTCAAATATTAGGATATTCACTATCATCTTTATGCTGATGATCTACAAATATATACGTCATTTCTCAGTTCTAGTTATTATGATCTGATCTCACTGAATAGTTCTATCATGACTCTCTTTCCTTAAATATGAATAAAACTGATACTATCATACTCCCTACACCCAGTTCAAAAATTACATCATAAACAATAACGTAATAAGATAACCAAAATGTTTAGTTTTTAATAACAAATATTCTAGTTATATATATATATAAATATATATACATATATATATATATATATATATATATATATATATATATATATATATAAACTCTTATTAAATTTAATATTCCCTTTGTATTACTTACACAAAATCTATAAAATATTATGCACATCTACATATTTTCTACATTAATATCATTTTAAATAGTAGAACTAAGATTATACTCTAAGCAATACATATATATATATATATATATATATATATATAATAAATAACTGTCTGTGTTGCTCAGCAGGTTATGGCATATATACAAGCAGTAGGACAGGGGTTCAATCCTTGCCAGGACCAATAAATTTGTCTAATATAGAAGAAGTGATCTTATATATATATATATATCGTTTGAGAGGGTTTCGAAGGGACATTATATTCATATGGTTATAAGTAAAAAGCTCATCTAAGTTCCTGAATAGAAGGACACCAGCAAATTAACAGTAATAATAATTATATATTATATATTTTAAGCTATCAATAATCTATAACCACTATATCATTAGGTATTTACATATGCTACCTGTTAATTTTTATTTACATAGGTAATCCATGTACTGAAAAAATAAATGTATAATTATATCTATATATATACAGTAAAACCTCTCTATAAGAAACCTCTTTATAAGAACATTTTTCACACATTTGGTTGGAATTCAACCTTTTCCACATTAAAAAAACCTCTTTATAAGAAACTCTTATAAGAAAAATATAAGAAAAACCTCTTTATAAGAAACTTATTGTATACAAAATAATTATATATAAATAAAAGAATTGTATATTGATAACAATTATAGAAATTAATTATTATACAAGATATTTTTTTTTCTTACAAACATTATATTACATAAATAGCTCGAAATGAATTAAAATTAATTAATAAATGATATTGTATATCCATAAATTTATTAAAATTAATTAATAAATGTTATTATATCCTTAAAATGTATTGATGATACAATTTATTATATTATACAATTAATTGTTAAATAAAATATTATTATAATATTCATTATATTATATTCATCAATTATGATTCATAATTTATAATTTCTAATGTAAATCTAATAAAATTTCATTATGTATTAACATGTTTAGCCCAAACAATACATTATACATTTAAAACAGTATACAAAATAAATATACTATATATATATAACCTATAGATTATATAATGCATTTTCAATTATAAATTAATTCTTAAAATCATTGGAAAAGTAAAAACCTCCTTATAAGAAAACCTCTCTATAAGAACAAAATTACTGAAAAAAAATAGTTTCTTATAGAGAGGTTTTACTGTATATATAATATATAGTTTATATATACTTATTCAAGTTATAATGCATTAGATTTATTAGTTATTTTCAATATATAAATGCATTTACAATGTATATTATTACAATTTAACTGGATTATCATTTTTATACAAAAAATATTTTAAATAATATTATCATTTTAATATACAGTGACATGCTGATAAGCTAACATGAATAAGCTAACAACAACAATGTTAGCTAATCAAGATGTTTACTTAGAGTGTGACACATATTTGTCTCTGAAATTACATAAACTAATAATTCTATTAATAATATTTATAATATATGTACTCAAATAAATAAAATATAATTATAATAATTATTATAATTAACATTAGCCATACGGATTTATAAATGGCATTGATTGTACATAACATTAGTGATAGAGTGAAGGCGAAAGTAGTTTACATTTTTTTTAAATGTTAACTTATAAAATCCGGTATACCATATATAATACTAATCTATATGTGTTATATTCCTGTTATTATCTTATTCTTCTTGATACACTTTCGAATCCATTCTTATTAATACGTATTCCAATAATATAGACTATTCTAACATCTGGGTACCTTATAAAGTAGAAATGTGAGGTATGACACTTGTTCACATGATCAAACTTAGTTAAATTATATAAATACTCGTAATTTAAAATTTGTAATTTAATAATTAATTTACATATTCTTTAATTAATTTACTAACAATTTAATTAATTAGACCTAAAGTAAACTTTCTTGAAATTATCACGTATTTAGTAGATTCGAATATGATAATACAACACGATTATTACTGAACAACAGTAATAATAATGTATATATAATCATAGAGTATTACCTGTACTATAAATGAATGAATTACAACATGGCTATTAAATTATACATTAGTATGCATTGGCACACATTGGCATATATCAAGGATAGAGGAAATTAATCAAAATCAATATTGATTAAAGTAATATACTTTTATGTAATTGATGTAAGGTTAATATATTAATCAATATGCTGTTATACCATCAACTAATGATATAAGGAACACTGGGTGTTATATTATGGACAGTTTGTTTAAAGGTGAAAATATAGGTGCATTTCAAATATTTCTTTTTTTTAATGATTTATGACTTGTTTATGATTATTTTATGAGTTAATATCTATCTTTAAATAAACTTATTATATTCTATTTTCGCCAATTCATATACACTATAATTCAACATATATGTAAATATATATATATATAATTAAATTTAGTGTATGTATTTAAATATTGTAGAGAACGTTTTTTATAATTTCTACTTTAAACATTTCATTTGTATATCATTAGAATAACGGTTCTATTTAATAATATCATGTTAATGATATTACTAATAATATATATATATATATATATATATATGTGAGGATGAAGGACATATAGTTTACATCCGAGGGAAAGTGTAGTCATATATGAGAAGATTGCAGAAAGTGGTAACAGAGAGATTCATATGATTTTAACTGAATCGAGTATATATAAGGAATTATTTATTATTTAACTAATTTGACCAATGAAATGTAGCTGTTCTATTGCAATGCTTCACTATTAGAGATGCTAAGTGGATACAACACAATCATCGGTTTACGCTGAGAAGCTTTCGCTTCATTAGCCGAGATAAGTATCACAGGATGCATAGAAAGTCTAGAGCTTATATAGGTCATCGGATACCCAAGTGATTGATTGGCTAAGCCGACATCTTACAAAGCTCAACACCATCACGACGCATGATTAGTTACGCTACAGCGCACTTCCATTGTAACTAGTGGGTGGGGGGGATATAGCTAAACTCTTACCCACACAACCTAATCACCTATCTGCATCAATACATCTTTCCCATCAAAGTACACATAAGATACATGGCACTCCATGAGTGTCACCAAATATTGTCGGTTTAAAACATATCACATTTTCGCTTTTAAATTCATTTGCGCGTAATAATATATAGTAATATATAATTAATACATATTTATTTATGCTTTGATATATTGTGTATACATTATTAGGTATATATAGAAAATCGCAGTTTGAAATATATTATTCATATAATAAACATTTTTACATAGGGGAAAATGTAATATGGTAGTGAAATAGATATTTTTTTAAATTTCAAAATATATTATTATAGAAATATAGTTGTATAGATAATGTTATAAAATGTATACAATTTATTTCAATAATGATAAACACATTTATTTTTATAATATCTTTTTTAGGATATATTTATGAATATATTTTGGGAAAATATTTTCAAATTAAATGTTTTATTTTATACAATATAATAACAAA